>JAUZST010010903.1:0-12179 GCA_034779995.1 Parotocinclus haroldoi | reverse complement strand
AGTGCAATGATGACTGCACGTGTTTCTTTAGAGATAACCATGGTTAACAGAAGAGAAACAATGATGCCAAGCACCAGTGGTGTCATTCTTACTTAATCATGACAGACCGATCTCCAGCCTTGTCCTCATCAACACCCACCCCTGTGTTAATGGAGCAATCACTGAAACGATGTTAGCTGCTCCTTTTAAGGCAGGACTGCAATGAATTTGAAATACGTTTTGGGGGATAAAGTTCATTTTCTAGGCAAATATTGACTTTGCAATTCATTGCTGTTAAGCTGATCACTCTTTAGAACATTCTGGAGTATATGCAAGTTGCCATTATAAAAACTGAAGCAGTAGACTTTGTAAAAATGAATATTTGTATCATTCTCAAAACTTTTGGCCATGACTGTAGGCCACCCTTTTTGAATCTTGGTCCTCCTCCTACTTTCAGGGAGTTTTTTTCCTTCCCACTGTCGCCCTAGGCTTTCTCAGTCCTTTTAAGATCATATAAGATTGTAAAGCTGCTTTGGGACAATGCGCCGTTATAAAGAGCGCTGTAGAAATGCATTCGATTTGACCCTGTAAAACTAAACTTGATCTTCTCGAACTGTAGAAGATGGACCGCCCGTATTTCGTACAACATGCATGACGTTTGTAAAATGTTTGACTGGCAACCCGGCAGTGGTCGCAGGCGTAACTGAACCAGCCCTGAATTTACGCCCCAAGCACAAAGCTGTTTATCGACGGCGTCTTGATATAAGAGGGTCCGTTAAGTCTGGCCCGTTACTCCAACGCTATCCGACACAGTCACGGTCTGTCAGATCAACCAGTAAAATGTGGCGGGCTCCAGTTTCTCCGCTCTTACTGACTGGCGAGCGTAATTGGCCGAACGAAATGCTCGGGGATTATCGCTCTGTTCCAAAAGCCCCCTGATTGATGAATTACTATAGAGCACGATTGCTTTATGTAGAGAGATTCTACACCCCCCACAAAGTCATTTATATGCAATTTAAAACACATTAACCATGTAAAGCAACGCTCCTTTTTAAATCGTACACACCAGCGACTACGTGATTTTGCTCTTGCGTTACTTGCATGCGTTTTAAATACAAACTTTAGGTAACATCTGGGCCACCCATGGAGGTCGGGTCCCGTTTTGAGTCTTGGTCCTCCCACGGTTTCTTCCTTCTACATTCAGGGAGTTTTTCCTCGCCGCTGTCGCCCTAGGCTTGTTTGCGATTGGCCTTTTAAGATGATCCAAGATTGCAACGCCGCTTTGAGAGGGAAAAGCGCAATAGAAATAAATCTGACTTGACTTGGCGTGATGCTTCATCGTGACCGTGTAGTCCGGAGTTTTGCTTCGGGAATGAGATTACAATGCAAGCGTGTTGAGGGCCGAATGTGGATTTGTTACGAAAGATGGCCGTGCTGTTTTTACACTCGTACAAACGCACAAGCTTATTTCCCCTCAGTTCGAACCACAGTCCATCGCTCCCCACGCACTGCCTGGCTTCGTCCTGCGACGGTCACGAGATGGGTTTGTGCTGACTGTCCGGCTCGACTCCAAACATGCATTTCTGTAAATCTGATATGGACCTTAGATAAAATGAATATAGTTGAGTGTGGGTTTAACAATCAGCTTGTACAAACGTATAGAGGAGGTGTAATGTTCGGGTTTTTGGCTCAGGACTTGACCCCTCAGGTAAACACCCCTGATGGGGGGGAAAGAAAGCGCTTTTCCTGATTTGCTAACGGGAAAAAACGGGAAGTGTTTGAGCGAGTTACTGTTCAAGATTCGATAAACTGTGATCGATTCTCGGTAGCTCTCACCCAGTTCAGATCCCCGCTTACAGTACTGTATCCTTAGTGCAAACAGTCCGCACGGGTCCCAAAATGGGTAGTAATGACAGCCAACTGAAAGGAAAACAGCCGCCATGCTAGTGCTTTGAGTTCAGCAACAAAATGTCGTGCTGCTACTTTTCGTTTTTCATCCATTACTCACTGAACGACATCAATCGATTAATCAACACTATTAGAAACTAAGCTTTGTGTTGATGATTTCCTATAGCTGTAGGTTAATGTAAGTTTTAATGTAGCATAGTGGAGCAGAACTTTTCTCCATCATAGATCAGGAAACTCCTGTACAGTATAACTCCATGAATAACTAGAATAACTTGAACCGGAAGGGGGAGTTTCCGGGGATCTGGAACGGGGATTTATTCAGTTTATATAACTATACGTGTGGGAAACATTTTGCTCGGTATTCAACAGGCCTACTGGAGCTAATTAAGGACGAGAACCAGAGGTACCGCTGTATGTTCATTTAAATGTCAAGCCAGAAGTTTAAGAAATTGAGGCCACTGTGCTCTTGAGAACTTTCAGCGCAGCAGACGTTTTTTGTAACAAACTTTCAGCGCAGCAGACGTTTTTTGTAACAAAGTCAAAGTGAAATTTATTTCTATAGCGCTTTTTCCAAAGGTTTTTCCAAACTGGGTTCTCGGTCACTTCTCTTACCCAGACCCTCCCCCCCCGAAACTTAGTTTGGTGGGACGACCGACTCTAGGAAGGGTCCTGGTGGTTCCAGACTCTTTCCCTTTAAGAATTTGAGGCAGCTGCAGAGTTTTTGTAGCCTCTTCCACTTGTTTGCTCCTCATGGTTTATATTCTGCTCTGATCTGAAGCGTTATGAGGTAAGGGATAAGGAATATAAGGATTTTACCACAGGTGGATACAAAACAAATGATCAAGATCAAGAGATATGGGAGGAACCCAGAGCTCGGTTTTAACTTCTGCCTGCGCCGAATTCTAGATTTGGTTTTTAAAATTTTTTTAAAAATGGTTCCGTTTGCAAAAGAGGGTTTGCACTTTGCCGTTATAGGGGTACGGAGGGCACTAATATTTGGCAAATATTTGGCCTTAACAAAACCTCAAAGAACCGAAGGGGTCTGAAAAGGTTTTTCTTTCCTGATGCTGAATCGCGACACCGAATTGCTTTGCTGTTGATATATCTTTAACTGGATGCAAATTTGGGAGTTTGATTGGCATTTTCTCTCATCACGCCATGTTAAAAGGTCAGAGTTTTGCCCCTCAGCCATTAACGCTGCAGTTCAGCAAGTCGTGTGGCATTTACAGCAGTGAGCTCTGACCTTCCCACTTATTTCTAGCAGGAGGATTTTTTTTTAATGCCAAGGTTGCAAAGTGGCCCCCCCCCCCTTGTTTTTTTTTTTTTTTTCATTCGGAGGTAGGATGCACCTGTCACATCTTTCTCAACAAGGACTTTTTTTGGATAGTGGAGTCCTTCGCTGGGAAATGTGAGTTTTTCTTATCTTTTGTGTTGGGGGTTGTGGGTGGGACTTGCGTGCTCGACGGCCCAAAGTTTCACTTATTTGCATCTGTGTCCAGAGTCAGGTTAAACAAAATGAAATGTCACACCTAAAAGTGATGGAAGAAAACCTGCGTCTGTTTTTAAAGTGATCACGTAAGCAAACGGGCTGTAGGACCACGGTCGCGGTTCAGCCTGTTCCTTATTGACGCCTGAGCACGACTGATTTAGGCCGAGTCGTTGTTTCTAGTTATTATCAAATCTGACTTGTTCGCCCGTTAGAGTTTGGACCGATCACATGATTAGACGAGGCAGATGCCCAGTCTTCCATCGATCGATCCTGGTGCAGCGCCTCTGCTGCAGATCACTCCAGCCGTGATTAGCTCAGTTGAATGTAGCTGTGAGAGCTTCTCACTTTCTATTATTCGTGGAAATGGAGAGCTCTTTTAAATCCAAAAAGTTGTGGGCATGGATGCGTTTGCCTAGTTTTGTACGAGCATTAAAACATTATTCGTTTACCGGACGGTCAGGGGTTAAGTCGCTGGACCAATGACCGCCGTGTTAAGGATTCTCGTACCTGCGTTCCATCCTTACGTTCTTGGACGTCGTTTCCGTTTATATTCGCTGGTTAGCAGACGTCCTTATCCAGAGCGACAACTCGTACGGTCTTACAATCCAAGCCATGCTGGGTTTGGCCTTGCTTAAGGACCAAACTGTGGCAGCTTGGCAGAGGTGGGATTTGAACCCAGGTCCAGAATCCAGTACCTTAACCGCTAGGCCACCTTGATCCTAAAACTCTAGACGTTATGGTAGAAGATTGCGTCACCTCAAAAGTCAATCCGTTCACACGAAGCATGATTTGCGGCAGTGTTTGATCGACTGTCGTCTGATTAGTGGAGGTTTTGAGTGGAGCGCTGACGTGTTCCCACAGCTGGGCCAGAGGTTGGACCCTACTAAAGGCCTGTTCAAACAGAGTGCGATTTGTTTGTATGGGGGGGGGAGAGATTTTTAACGCAGTGGGAATTTTTTTTCCCTCCTTTTCTTTGCGTTAGAGGTTGATTGAGATGCCGTCTTCTTCACATCATCAACTTGAACGCAAAAACCAAGCGTTGGAATGGCGAGTGCAGGTAGCTTTTTTTTTTTTTTTTTTTTTTGGTATTTTTTTGTGAATGTGATGAGACTACAGTGCTCCAAGATAAACCGTAAACCAGTTCCATCCATACTTTCTTTAATATCCATGTTTTAATAATCAGCCTGTTGCTTCTATAAGCTTTTGTGCTCTGATGCGAGCAGGATGAGCTGTTCTGCCCGGCAACCGAGCTCTGATTGGTCAGCCTGATTTTAACCAACAAGAAGGACGCAGAAATGAGAACAGGCTCCGATTTTAAGATTTTCTGCAGCTTCTCAGTCTGACTCTGTATGGAGGACGGTTAATATACGCATGTCCTTTCTGTCCTTTTTTTTTTTTTTTTTTTTTTTAAACAGTCTGTCAATTTTGACCGTTTGTGGGGGGAAAAAACCCTTTAGTCGTTAATCTTAACACCCCCTCACATTGTACTGGGCTTCCCGCTTTTAGCCTCTCTCGTTTCATTTATTTGTTTTTGATCCAACTCGCTTATGTCAGTTGTGGGATCTGGCAACCCCGGTGTTGTTCGAGTGTAACTGCCTGCTTAAACGTTTGTATTCCGTCCTCATCCATCGGTGTTTAATAATAATTTAATAAATGGTGTGGTTCACATGACCCTCTAATATACACATTTCCTTGATCTTTTTTTTTTTTTCGGGAACGTGGACATGCCGGGTGCATGCAGAACGGTTCGAGGACAGCCTCGGCATAAATTAGCAGTAAAATCTCCTCCGGACGTGATGGCCCCTTTTGTCCGTGCCTCGCCTCGCGGGACTGATCGATTCGTTTTGTTTAGGCCCGCCCGTGTCATGTACGTGTCCGCGTGAGCAGACTCTGCTGCTTTTCCTGTCGAGGATGAATTCAGCAGCTGGACGTGCACAAGCGCCGCTTTCAGTCCGAGCCCCGTCCCTCATTAGCATGCTTAGCAGCGTCCATTTTAGCACGCCGCTCTTCCTCGGCGCTCGGGTTAACCCGTCTTCGCCCGCCTTATCTCCGTTCCCCTTTCTCTTCCCCCCCTGCCTTTCCCCGAGTCCTCATTCCGCCGCTTTCTCTCCCTTATCTCGCTTTCTCCTCCCTGCTCCTTCTGCCATTTCTCTCGCCCCTTTTCTCTCATCACGTCCTGTCCTCTTTTCTTCCTTGTTTGTGTTCGAGTCAGACAGGAAGGCAGCGGCTGATCGACACAATTTGGCCGTTCCTCTCGATGCCGGTGGGAGAAGGCTGAAGGGAAGGGGATGATTACGGCATTAGCGCTCTCCTCAGTCGCTCGGCCTTGGATCATCACCGTGCAGCTGCAATTTCTCTTAGACTGCAAGAGAAGCTCGGCTTCCCCTAAAATGGCAAGAGCAACATGAAGAACATTTGATTGGCTAACATTTTAGTTGGCTGCAAACGCGTTCGAACACGTAGCGGAGTTCGTTCAGAATCGCGTACTTGTCACAAAGAAATTTTCTTATAAGGTCCATGGTCGATGCATTTGCCCGTAGAAGCCGAGTCTCCATTCACTTCAGTGGGACTTTGTCTTGAATTTCCATTGCCTCGAAACTCGACGTTCATTGGATAAATCCACAGTTTTGTCCCGCCCCCGGAATGGGAGTTTCTGCGTTATGATTGGAGGATGAGCGGAAAGGCTGAGTCCCGTTTCGACTGACGGCTACTTTGAGATCGTAATCATTAGGAGCTCAGTCCTATCCATCCTTTATCTTCCGGCCTAAGCCTCTCGGGGTCACGAGCCAGCCACTTCCCACCCGGCAACTCTGGGCGCAAGGGCAGGAACAACCCTAGACGGGGTGCCAACACAGTCTTGCACTAGGGGCCACTTTAGGGACACCAATTAACCTAACGCGCATGTCTTTGGACTGCGGGAGGGAACCGGAGTAAACCCACGCAGACACGGGGAGGACGTGTGGCCTCCACGCAGAAAGGGAGCAGGCCGGACCTTCCCGCCCGTTTTCCACCGAGCTCCATGACAGCTTTTCAAAGTGAAAAGAGTCGAAAGATAAACTGCTCTGTATTTTTGGATGAAATGACTTGACTATTTCCATTGTTTATTTTTTTTTTTTAACTGTAAATGAAACGCACTCTTTACAGCCCGGTGCCTCAGCTGTACAAACCGTCGTCGTTAGTGGCAACAAGTGGAGCTACGTCTGTGGGTGTAGAGAGGATATCTTCGGTTTATAAATGCTTACATCCACAACACAATGGGCCAAGGCCGTCTGAGCAGCCCGGCTCTGCTGGCGGTTGAGAGGACACCGGTCCCGTCCCTGGAAAAGACAAATGCTTGGTTCGATAGTCATTATAGAGTATTTTCTCTAAAAGGAACGGAGGGCCGAATTTACATTGTGAAATAAAGAGGTTTTATGATGAAGTTAGAAAATGAGCTTTCCCCTCTTTGAAGGACCAGCAGCTGCCGCTGTCACTGTGGTAGAGCTAGTGGAAGGCCGGTCGGACCCGTTTCCTTCCATACGGACCCGTGTTGGGAGGGGAGGGATTCACTGAAACATGCACTAGCCACGGTCCAGGGCGAAGATCCGAGTTCGTTCCAGCCCTACAGTCTTCAGTGAGGACAGATTCTTAGGGCTCGCGCCTCTTTTTAAAGTTTTTAATGCAGCACAGCAGCCAATCACAAGCCCATGATCACAGTGACCTTGGGTTCGAGTCCTGATCTGCCAGGTTGGGGCTGTACCCAGCTCTGAGCTGGACTGGTACTTTAGTCTATGTAAATCACTCATTCAGATCCGTTTTGGACATTTTTTATTTTTTTTCTATAAAATCATATTAAGTACTTGCAGGTTTTTGGGGCTTGTTTCTGAAGTAGCTTATTTGGCTTTGCTTTGGCATGGCTTTCTGCTCCTTTCTCTCTCTTTCTCCCCATTATTATCCAGTTGGTTCCGTTCAACCTTTAATGTAAAATGAATATGACAGTATTTATTTATTTGTTTTTAACCCATCAAGCGCTCCCCCTCTCACACCGTTTCGTCTGATTTTGCCTTTTTTCTTCTGCCAGTTTGGGTCGTTTTGGTTCGTTGCCCCTGGAACGGAGGCCTCACTCATAAAAATTCGTTGTAGCTTCTAATAACGTACTTCTAAGAGAAATCGTAGAATTGTGGGCGGTTCCCACCCAAAGTAAAGTGGTTCACAACGTGTCTTTTAACGCCTAAAAAAGATATAAAAGTTAGGAATAGGACTTTGAGGAGGCTTAAGAGCGTTCTTAAGCAGTTTGTAGCAAGTGCCGAACAAACGAGTGCCTGTTTTTTACTCTTCAAACTATGATGAGAACTCCTTAGAACAAGGGGGGGTGGGGGGGGGTTCTGTTAAAGCTTATTGATCACTGGCAGTGTAATTTCTTTAAGGATCAAATACAAGAGGGGAAAATGCTGATTTGAAGAATAGCAATTGCTTGATTTACAAATTAGAAACTACTGTAACCCTGAGTAGCTTTATAACATTTTTTTTTTTTTTTTTAGACTGGGAGTGGCAGTAAATGATCCATTCAGTTGTTTTAAACCTAATCAATAAAATCTAAGGACGTTGCTTGAAGTATGATTTTTTTTTTTTTTTAGCATTTTCACGTCGCTGCCTTGAAGAATGAACCTGTAGGACGCCCACGTCCGAATTCCCATTTAGCATTCCGTGTAGAAAATCGAGTTCACGCCTCAGCGACGCTCCTCCCGAGATCGCCGCCGCCGCGGTCCTGTCCTTCCTCGGAACCGTATTTTTTAATCATGACAAAGCTTCAGACGTTCTCACTTACCGTCTCTGAAGTGCAGTCTCTAATTGAGATGCATGCTGCAGGGTCCCGCGGACTGTACCGAATCCCCGTTGTTCCCCTGTGCCATTCCGAGCACGTTCCTCTTAACTCTTAAACTCGTCCTTCTGCGTCCACCCCCGGTTTTGACTTCGCTGGGTTTTGTTCCACTAAGGTTCGTCACAAGGTGCGCAGAGTGGCGCCCAAGAAGAGCAGGGGTAACGGCCAAACTGCTCGCGTTGTAACGTTCTCCGCTAACGAGAGTCCGGTTTGATGACATTATAATAAGCTTGCCTGGTAGAAGCGGTGTAAATGTGCAGATGCCGCGTGCATCGTGTGGTGAATGTTTAATGTTTAATGCGGTACGATTGTACATCGCTGCCGAAAATACCGAAGAAAATAAATCCATTTTACTCGAGAGTCACTGGGTCGGATGGTGGATAAACACTTGTCATTCAAATGGGAAGGCGTACAGAATTCAGCAGTGAAAAAGGGAAAATGGTCTGCACGCTTTTTATGATCCTAATGAAGCTGGGTCGGGACAGAAATGCAGTGCTTGGCGCCGATGCCTCGCAGCTCTGGGGTCCCTGGTTCGATCTCCGAGCGCTTCGTTGTGCTGAAATGGCTGCTGAGTGTTAATTAGTGAAGAAAGCAGCTGGAGTGGCGATCGGGCCTGGAGCTGCAGCACGTGCGAGAAACGACGGTGAACAAGTAAACGGGAACGCTCCCTACGTCTGGGTCAAAAGAACAATAATCTACATTTCTCAACTGATTTGAATGGGTCGCTTTTGTTGTCGGGGCTTATTTAAATCTGCTCGGCGTAACAAAAATAGTTAGGGGCCAGGTCATACCTTTTTATGGAAGAAAAAAAAAAAAAACGCTCATCATTTCCGTCCTTCACACGGAGTCCGAGCTCGACGGGTCACGCCGATGCATGAAATCTTTAATCGGAGCCTGTTCTCATTTCTGCATCGCTCTCGCCGGTTAAAGTCAGGCCGACCAATCAGAGCTCGGTTGCCGGGCAGAACAGCTCATTCTGCTGGTAGCTCAAGAGAGAGAAGTAAGAGGAGCAACAGGCTGCTTGTAAATCAGGATCGTGTCTCGTGTCTTTGTTTATTATTACCTTTTTTTAAGTTGATGATGGGAGAGAGACACTGCAAAATGCCTGACGCATTAAGAGAAGGGAAATAAAATATATATATATATAAAATAATAACTAGATGCACTAGGTCTTTTTCTTCTTGCCTAAAAATCATGCTCATGTGCGAATAATCCCTTCGAATGTGGAATGCAGGAGGACTTTTAAGCAAGCCTTTCCGTAAACGAGGCACACGTACCGGGCTGGTACCCGAACCATGGCGTTGACGGTTAGAATTTTGGCTCTTCCGATCGGAGCTGCTCCGGATCGAGTGCTTGGACGGCTCAGGCAGATGGTAAACTGGCATGAATAAAGTAGCACTTTCCTCTGAGCTTTGTATCAGCTCTTGCTGCTATGGCAATGGTTTTAGGGCCACTTTAGCTGCCGACAGGAAAGCTATTTGTACACAGCGGGTCAGAGATCTGATCCTACAAAACACACTGCTTATGACTCGAGGGCGTTATCGTTTTCTTGGCCAGATGCTTATCTGACTTTGTGATATTCCTCGCTGTGAGCAGAGCGCCCTTCCTCAGCCCCGTCTTGCATTAGTGCTTCTTTATCTGATGATTTGGCCCGGCCGTTTGTTACTTTGCCCCCCCGGGGGGGGGGGGGGGGGGAAGGGGCAATGACGGATTGCTGCCGGATACACATTTCTGTAAGAGAAGCAACAGCGGTTGTGAATCCAAAGGTTGAGGAGCGCTGGTTGTCGTGACCTTAAGTAACCTGTAACAAGTGAACATGTGTTTCTGACGGACCTTTCTTCACCAAGGCTGCTTCCATAACACGTCTCCATATTCAGACACAGTCATGAACTGAGCTGACTGACCAAATTATTATCATTATTATTATTATATAAAAGGCCAGGGCTGTACAAATATGCATTTATTTATTTTAATGGTGGCCAGATTGGGCTGTAATTTAAAAAAATAGCCAGGGGCCACTGTCTCTCTCTCTCTCTCGCTCCAAAAATGGTATTCTTAAGTTTTAATAAAAGGAAAAACGTACAGAGACGCAACATTTAATAAAACATTTTTAACTACTTTTGTAAGAAGGTCCTGGGTTCGATCCCAGGGCGGGATGGCCTGGGTCCTTTCTGTACGGAGTCTGCATGTCCTCCCCGTGTCTGCGTGGGTTTACTCCGGGTACTCCGGTTTCCTCCCACAGTCCAAAGACATGCCTGCTAGGTTAATTGGTGTCCCTAAAGTGGCCCTCAGTGTGTAACTATGTGCATGACTCTGTGTGTGTGTGTGTGTGTGTGTGTGTGCCCTATCATCCTATGATTGGCGCCACATCTAGGGTTGTTCCCGCCCTTGCGTCATCACTGAGCGTCACTAAGACTGCCCCCCAAAGAAAGAATCCAGTTCTGTGGTGCTCTCTAAAAAATACAAAACAAATCAGTTCCATTTAAGCAAACTTACAAAACCATTAACCTGAAATGACAAGGTCCAAACTAACGGAGCCATTTAAACGGACCGTTTAATTGTTTCGCCCAGCAGCTTTTAAAATAAGTCTTAAGAAATCATCCAACTGAAAATTGCACTGTTTATAATACATTTGAACACAGAATTATAATCAGACATTTGAAGTCTATGGATTAATTAAATCAGATTAATATCTTCGACGTGCCTCCATCTAGTGGACATATATATGAACTACACAGTGATTTTATGACTAGGCTAACAAAGTTTGTCTTACTGAGGCGAATAGAGGAAATATTTTATGTATATAAAGCAGGGGTTACACGACTTGTCACTAAAATCCTGTTCGACTAGTCGTATTTTTCATAGACAAACTCTGGAGGTCTTTATTTATTGTTTTTGTCATTAGCGTTGATTGAATGCATCAAATCGTATTTGAAATAAGACACACACACGCACACACGCACACACACTAAGGGCTACTTTGGAGACACCACACATGTCTTTGGACTGTGGGAGGAAACCGGAGTACCTAGAGCAAACCCTCACAGACACGGAAAGTACACACAGAATAGACCCACACCGCTCCACCCTGGGATTGAACCCAGGACCTTCTTGCTTTGAGGTAACAGTGCTACCCACCAAGCCACCTTTAAGACACTGCAAGTC
The DNA here is from genome assembly GCA_034779995.1 of Parotocinclus haroldoi. Taxonomy (NCBI): domain Eukaryota; kingdom Metazoa; phylum Chordata; class Actinopteri; order Siluriformes; family Loricariidae; genus Parotocinclus; species Parotocinclus haroldoi. The sequence goes on along the minus strand of JAUZST010010903.1, from coordinate 777 downwards.
TTTTTTTATAATGGTCTCCTATTTTGGCGGCATGACCTGTTGCAGTAGGAGAACTGTTTTATAAATATGTTCTGGGATCTTTTCAGTTCCGTGTTCCATTACCTGATGTTTCTCGAATTAAACGGATCTAAACTGGACTCATCTTTTTCCCAACAGGGTAGGTATGTAAACGGATCCAGAGCCTTTACCCTGTGACATAAGTATAAATCGTTATCAAGAGATATTTGGTTTTACGACAATTATTTGTAGGAAAACCTGTAAATTCCTATTTGAATTTCGAGAAGGCTACAATAGAACAGCATAACCCAGGGTTAGTAGCTGTGTGAAGAACATTTGGATAGTTCCGACTAAGATAACGAGAACGATGTTTAAACCCAATATGGCGATCGGAAGCAATTAAGATTGGAGCTGGGTTTTTTTCCACTTTTTTAGTATTTAGTATTTTTTATTATATATATATATATTTTTTTTTATTATATATTTATTAGTATTTAGTATTTTCCACTTTTTTAGTATTTAGTATTTTTTATTATATATATATTTTTTTTTTGTAATTATATATTTATTAGTATTTAGTATTTTCCACTTTTTTAGTATTTAGTATTTTTTATTTTATATATATATATATATTTTTTATTATATATTTATTAGTATTTAGTATTTTCCACTTTTTTAGTATTTAGTATTTTTTATTTTATTTATATATATATATATATATATATATATATATTGTCAGGAATCCTGATTCCGTCTCTCTCTCTCTCCCTCGTTCGCTTA
>JAUZST010010902.1:0-12179 GCA_034779995.1 Parotocinclus haroldoi | reverse complement strand
TATATATACTGACTTGGTGTGGGGCTGGGTCAGTGCACTTGGCAATAGTAATTTTAATTCAAAAATTTTAGATTTTAGAGCAACATTAATTTCTTCAAGATTACATCTTTACCAGGGACTCCCCTGCATATATTAACAACATGTAGTCAAATCAGTAAAAAGTTAATGCTGGAATATGGACAAACCTTCCAGTCTTATTTGAGTAACATCATTGTTATACATTTCAATAATCTTCTCACACATTTGTTAGCAAACAAAGAGGAGATCCTCTGCCTTTCTTTGCTCCTCAGAGGCGCCTTTTTTGGACACTGCATTTGAAATCAAATTATTATTTAGTTTATTTTTACATCATTACTAGACATAAATTGTCCTGTCCTAACTTTTACTTGGGATGTGTTGCAGGTGTCAAATGCAGGATTCGGTGTTTATTAAAAGTTGATCAGGCTAAACATTTAATCTCTGGGTTCATCCTGAGATCATTTGCAACAGTTTGTCACTTTTCGTACCTAATCCTATTCAGAACACAGAACTGTGCAGACCCAGGAAGAACATCGAATTTCCACACAGGCAGCAGCCAGGTCAGGATCTAAACCACTGTAATGCCCTTAGTCAGTTTAGTTTAGTTTATTGACGTGTATGGATAGAATACTCATAATGGGGCTGCTGTTTTGTTCAATTAGCAAAGTTCAAAGCAAATAGTAGTCCTACTCAAAAGAAGGCTAAGGACAATGACCCAGTATCATCTTAGATAAAACATGTAGAAAGTTTTCAATACACTGAATATTAGGAAAATGTGTCTTTGTAACCAGAACTTTGTAATGTATAAACCATCAAGATGTCAAGAACCAACAATAATCTAAGGGGAGGAACTGTTTGCAAATTATTTTCTTCTGTTCTTCGCACCCACCCAAACTGTCCATCTCTGTTCATCGCATATTTTACTTCTACTGTCTAGACATTTGTACAGTAAAGTGAAGCAATAAGGCAGCCAATTACAGAGGTTACAAGCAGCACAGCAATTAAGGAAATGTACAGGTGAGCAGAGTTCAGGAATTTAAAAATGCAGTCCGAAACAGAAAGCCCTGTAAAAGTATGAGTCATCATTTGTGAACAGTAAAGCTGTGCCAGTGATAAGGCGGCATTTTTATTTGAAAACTAGGCAGCAGCTTGGGTGAAATAATTGACTCCCACTTGAGGTAAACAACATTACATTAAGGTGATTGTTTAACCCGTTTGGATGGTGTTTATAGCTTACAGACTGAGTGGAAGGCTGACAAAACCCTGCTAATAATGCAGGCCATTTCAAAGGTCAGACCTGCGCTCAGGGGCCACTCTTGTTCACCTAGAAAGCCACATGCCATTTAGACAAAGACATTCAAGTTGTGCTGAACGCTGATTTTTCCAACCTTTGGCATGGCTTATGGTAAATCTTGAATGTGACTATAATTTTGTGTCATGTTTAAAAAATAAATGATTTCACAGCTGTTCAAAAACCTTACTTAGGAGTGGTTAGTGGAAGAGAACAGTTTTGCCACACTGAAGGAGTTCTGCTTCAACCATTGACCTCTGCTGGACAAGAACTCACTGTATACACATACTGCATCATGTCCTCCCTAGTCCTCTCTCACTACAGGAAAGGAGGTAGGTTAATAAAGTATCCAGAGAGAGGTAGAAGACAAGATGATGTATTTGGGAGGGTGAGGCAGCTGTCCTTTTGGGTTAAGGAGCACTGAAACCTCAGTGCCAAGGCTTCATGAAGAGAAATGACTGACCCCTGACACGCAGACTGACTGAGATAGAAAGAAAACACACACACACACACACCACTTGTATCACAGTTTGTTGGGCTGACCATTGATATAATGATTACTGTAGCTAATGAATTCTACAATTACCCCACCATAACCTTAACTTCAGTAACGTTAAGCAAATTCAAAAGAAATTCAAAAGAAAGTCGCAATTTCTGTTAAAAGCAGTTAACCTTTTTGGGGACAGCAAAAAATCCCCATAAAGTCAAAAAGTCCGATTCTTCTATTTGCGTGGGGACATTTGGACCACAAAAGGTAATATAAACATGGACTTACACACACATACACACACATTACTCTGGCCTGTCCTACCTTGATTAAGTTACAGTAAAGGATAGGAGGTGTAGTAGGGATGTGTTTATATGGTATGAGTGTGTTTCTGTGCTTGCCAGGACACCCTTGTCTGCTCTCTTGCCATGTCCTAACCAGTATTTAATCTACCACCTCCCAACAGCGACAAGGTCAAAAGACACAGAGCTTCATGGGTGGCGAGGCAGATGAGGGCTGGCAATGAGCCTTATTATACCCAGGAAAGGCTATGTTACTGTGCATGGGATCACTTTGATAATCAATAATGTCATTTTACTATTCGACACACAGAACTTGTCACAGTATTCACACAACTTTGTTCCAGTGTTCATATTGCCACTAATGCATTGTGCTGTTTCCATCCCAGGAACCGAATCCAGTTTAGCTCCTTGCCTGTAGCTCCTAGCCTGTAAAGAACCTATTTAGTAGGGTTTTCTGTTTAAGACTGTTCATCATATCTGGAGTTCTAATACATTTTGTTAGCAAGGAAGTGATAACCAAATCATATTTTATATCAGTCGTGGTACAGTAATCTTCATGTGTATAAATGGTCTGCATTTTCGCGGCACTTTCAGAATAGATTCATGATCTGGTGCTTTAAATGGTTCATTATTGATATCCTCCACATCACCTCACTGCTACAGAGATCCACATTTTGACCCAGACTGCACCTATGTGGGGTCTGCATGTTCTCCCAATGTCTGTGTGAGTTTTCTCTGTGTACATCAGTTTCCTCCCACATTCGTGTGAATTAGCTCAATTTTTATATCTTATTGGAAAATGACAGTTCCTAGTCAAAACAAGCCTGCACGATTGGGCTCTTAAGATACTTTACCACTTACCTATGTAGGTCAAATGTAAGCTACCAAGGAGAACTACATCTATTAAATACTATAACAGTAAATAAGACTGTACAAATGAGTGTAGATCTTTACCAGCTTGCCTGCTGACCCTAATGTGTAGGTCAGCAATGGTGAGGGGAGCTTTATAAGAAATATCTAGTGAACTGGGCAGTAAATTTCGAAGAGGTCATACCCTTGTCCGGCTACTCAACTGTAAACAAGCAGAAAGGTTAGCACTGTTTTCACCTGACACTCTCTTATCTCAGAGAAAGCAAGAGACACAGAACAAAGAACAATGACAGCAACCATAAAAAGAACATTTGTGAGTAGTCTTTTATCGACCCTTTTTGTGGTGTTTCCTCGTATTTTTAATGTACCTGTTTGTGTAGCCTTGTGAGAAAAATTGTGGATCGGGAAATGCATTTGTTAAATATATCAATCAAATCAACTCATAACACATGCATGCAGCTCACTATTACAAATTGTTTTTTAAAAACTCCCATGTACTTTGCGGCTACTAATTCAGATCAGTCCCACACACAACACACTCACTCACTTTCCAGACCATCACACTCACACATCCTGGTTTGTTGCAGTTTTTTATCTACGGTGTGTTTATGGTGAATTTTTAAGGTTTGTAAGTTTGCAAACCTTATATGTCCTATGTTCAGATGTCACTTGTTTTTGGCACAAATTTTTCAGTCAATGGGAAGAACCCATCTGAGGACCAACATGTTAAGAGAGAAGGACTACATTGAACCCATGTTTCTCGAGTTTTGAGGTGCTAGGCATACACAATACAAGCCACTTCAATAAGTGTACAATATTGAGAATTGTCTACCACCAAAATAATGTTTATTCATGTATTCTAAGCTGATCTAAGGACATCTGTTTGTTTGTTTTTTTTTTGTTTATTTAACACTGCTATCAGCATCAGTCACCATTTTAGCGATAAAGCTTACATCAGGACTAGTAATATATACACTTGAGTCAATGGCAATTAAGAGTCATCAGTTAACCTAACATGCATTAAACCCACACATACTCCACACAGAAAGGACCCAGGTCGCTCCACCCTGGGATTAAACCCAGGACCTTTGGCTTTGAGGTAGCAGTGCTACCCACCGAGCCACTGTGCCACCCCCTAGGATCACTTAAAATCTACATATTTACAAACCTTACAAACTTAATAGATTCTATGTAGACAAACTGCAACTATGCAAAGAAAGCAAGAAATCAAGATAACTGCATGGATCACACAAACCTAAATAAATTATAAAATAATGAGACTTTTTTTGTCAAATGGGTGTAAAGTAAAACTTTGTTTAACATCTGACTAAAATGAAACTTGAAGTGGTTTAAGTTATTTTGTTTACTTAATTTAAAAGGCTTAAGTAGCCTATTAAGCATAATTCCTTCTTTCATGTACTTTTCCAGGGTTCTGGGTTTCCAATACCTATTGTATGTACATAACACATTATGCAAATGGGATGCCAGTCTATAGCACGACTGGCAAGAAAAACTGTTGCTCTGCAGTGACATGACTCTCCTTTCGGGCTAACCTCCCACATCTAGCTATTCATTCATTCATTCATTCATTCATTCATTCATTCATTCATTCATGTATTCAATTTCATAGCTGCTTATATCAATTCATGGTCTGGCGGCCCAGGCCTTAACAGCAGCACAGGATGCAAGGTAGAAACCAGTTCTAGACAGTGTACCAATCTATAACAGAGCATACTCGCACACATGTGCTATACACACATGCACATACAGACTCACTCACGCTGGGACACTATAGATGTGAATTGAATGGTGGAATGTTGATGGAAACCAGAGTCCTGGGCCAGGAATCAAAATCAAGCCAGGGAGATATGAGGTAACAGTGCTAACCACTGCACACACACACACACACACACACACATGCACAGTTCTGCACAGTTGTCACTAGTGGGAGGTTCTCCTTTAAAGTGTGTGTTTCTGCTAAGTTTCTACCAGCTAGAGATTCATTACTTCTTGGACTCTTGCTGTCTGTCTCCATGTTTGCTGACTGCTTGTGGAAAAAGCCATTTAGCCCGTTGAATGTCAAGGTTAGTGTGCGCTGTCCTTGTCATCAGTCTCGGCGGCAGAAGGTCAGGGATAAGCTTTCCTCAAATGGCCAGCGTCAAACAAAAGGGAGGCTGACTTAACTGGCCCAGAGAAAGAAGACCTTCTCTCTCAGTCGATAAACAATCCACTGGGCAAAGGCTCTTGGCAGCATTAACCCTTGCACTGCTGCCCTAATGTGAGAATGTCAGAAAGAGAAAAGAGAGAGACAGAGAGAGTGAGAGAGGGAGATACAAAAATAAAAAGTATACTATAAGGACATAGACTATGCAGATATACCAAATAATTTAAGCATTAAACATAAGGTGGCTTATTGTAAACATGTAATCATCAATCATCAGCAGTACCGATGAGTGACATAACAGGAGGTTGTGATTGGTAATAATATGGTGAACATATTACATACTGTCAGTTCGATCAAGTAGGCAGACATACATCTTCAGCACCTTTTACCCAAACATGCGTGAAAATGTCATCTCCCTCATGGGTTGAGCCTCATCTAACCTCAGGCCTCCATTTTAAACCCATTCGGCTTGCTCTGCATAACAGGAAAAAGCCAGACAAACACTGCTTGGTTCTGTCATTTGACACATGGCCATAGTAACACACACCTGTTACTCCCCAGATCTTTCACCTGCTTACATCTTCACAATTCCATATGAGAAGTTTCAGATAAAATACATAGACTGAAAGGAGGACAACTTTAAAGGTAGTTCAGACAGTCTTTCCTGTCTGTTAGTGGGTCCTGTTCTGGAGCTCATTTGATGTGGTGGGTAATTGAGGTGAGTAGCACCCCACAGATATGAGGCACACTCATATTATTTACTTATGTATTCATAGACGTTAGAAGTGTTAGAACTTCAGGTATGTTCTGCCAGATTCTCAGAAGAATAACTTCAATTTCACTAGTTTGCAATGTCTTGCTTTACTAATGATCTTATCTGAGAGTGGAAAAGTATATAGCCTATAGTCTATAGCCAATCCAAATAGCCAATCCAAAAATCCACTGGTACACTTTCTGGGATATTTCATTGTTTACTCTTTTCACTATAGGTCAGTTTACAGAGTGACTGAAAATTCAACCAATACATTTCTGTTCAAATTGAATATATATCGTCTACACCTCCTACACTGTCTACCTGATTAAAACGTTGTGCTTTCAATCAAGTCAAGTAAAATATAATTATATAGTGCTTTTTACAATTAACCATTGTCCCATGATTTTATGCTTCAAAATTAGCAGGATGAATGACAGAGAAGTTTGAAATAATGATCAGTGCAAACACATAGGTATTTCTAAGAATGTTTCACTCTTTAATTTGTACATTTGAAACACTGTTGGCTACGACTGCACACTTTGACTTAAATTAAAAACACAAGCACAGTTATTGTAACATTTTGTAAGCAATTGTAAACATTGCTAACTCCTCATCACAGCTTGTCCAGACTAAAATGATTATTGTTGTATAGTATGATTTACAGTAAATGACAGATTTCATATAGTGTGCAGAGGGATATTTTAATCAGATTGCTTAGCTTAGTGTCCATATAAACAGTTTAGTTAAGTCAGAATCTGCCATTCAAATTATTTCAATTGGCTTGATACAAATCTGTGTTGTTAAAAAAGGCAATAGTCTTCTGTCTTCCTACCTTTATCAACACTTTCCTGCAATAAGAAATGTACTGCAATACACTTGTGGGTTTGTTTTTATACATACATCTAAAAAGTGTGTTCTCTACAATGGATTGCTGGCCTGCCTATACTTGTTCTTGCCTTGAATCCAGTGCCCTGCCATAAGAAATGTAATTCATTAATAAATGATTGAAGAGATTAATTAACTCTTTTTTACGTCAAATCAATATAAAGTATATAGTAGTTGTGTGACAGGGCATAATAACATACAAATTATATCAGGTAACAGCATATCAGTAGTCACTCACTCACTCACTCACTCACATCAGTCTTAACTCACTCACTTTCTTATACATCAGTTTAACCATGGACAGGGTCATGAAAGAGCTGGTGCCCAACTGGTGGCATTGGCAAGAACATCCCCAGGCAGGGCACCAATCCATCATAGTGCACACACAAACTCATACACACACTAGGGGCCCTTTATATACACCATTTAACCTAATACATTTTTGGACTGTGGAAGGAAATAGACACGTGGAGAAATGTATGGAAAAACTTTGTATGGAAACAGTTACCACAGACATATTTTTTGAGATATAGTTTCATGTGCTTATTTTAAGTTATAGGTAAAATGCAGTTTTTTATTTATTTTTAAATATCACTTCATGAAGTGGTCAAAAGTTATATATATAAGACACACTGAAAATCTATATTCATTCTTTGATGATGTGATTACTTTTGCAAAGTTGCAAAGTTCCAAGCAACTGAAACATCCCTTAGTTTAGACGTAATCATGAAGAGATGCCATAACACCTTAGGGAAAGTGTAACTGGTAATAATTTTATTGCATTGTTCCATTGTTGGAAATGCTTGAGATGTTTGCTGTGGTAGTACTGCAGGTGTTAAATTGCATTTTTATTGTATTGCATATTATAACAACTTCAAATACCTCTGGGTGCACATAACGCAGGACCTGGCATGGACACACCACATAAACAGCCTGGTGAAGAAGGGCTGGCAGCGTCTGTACCATCTCAGATTCTTGGGGGACTTCAGACTTTCTAACAAGGTACTGAAGAACTTCTACACCTGCATCAACGGGAACATCACAGCCTGGTTTGGAAACAGCACTGTGCATGACAGACTTACTCTCCAGAGGGTGGTGCGATCAACTGAACGCATCACATACATAGACTCTCAGACTATCTTCAACAAGTGGTGCTGTACCAAGTCCAGAAACATAGTGAAGAACCCGAGCCATCCCAACCATGGACCCTGTTGAGGTCAGGGAAGCGTTACCAAGACCAAGACAGAGAGAATGAGGAGAAGTTTTTTCCACAGGCTATTCGAACTCTTAATCAGACAATTACCACACCTAGACCATAAATCACTTATTTACCTCATAGCACCACTGCATTTTACATGCACATCATCACTGCCCTCTCATGTTAAAATATAAATAGTTTTTACAAATCGTTTTATATTATTATTATTATTATTATTATTATTTCCATTTCTTTATGTATACACCACACCCTGGAGCATTGCACAAAGCATTTCACTACATGTTGTACATGTATAACGATGTATGTGACAATAAAAGTCTAAAGTCTTTTATACTTTAAAGTTTTGAGTCAATTGATTTGTTTGCCAATAAATGTGTCTAAATTATTATCTATGGTATCTATGGTAATAACTCACTCTGATTAGGTCTTAGAGATTAATTGAATTATTAGGCCTTTATCCAAGTCAGGTGTAACCAATTTCAGAGCTTAATAAATTCTGTGACCTCCTCAAGCCTCTCATAGTATTGCGTTTAATAGCCATGGGATCCTCCAAGCAGAAGGCTAAAGACCTAAAAATAAAAATAATTTACTCTTGCAAAACAGGAGATGCAAACATGTCATTTTACTTCCTACAATCTTTAGTATGCAGAATTTAATTAAGAGCAAAAACTTCAGGTGATCTATGAAGACCATTCAAATTCTCTGATATTACCACTTGTATATTGGTTCAAGTATGTAAAGAAAAACTTAAACATCAGTGCCTAAGAATATTTTATATATATATATATATATATATATATATAAAGCCAAAGCCATGTGCTTTTTTCTTTTTTTTTCTTTTTTGTTTTGCTTATTTTTGCATTTCCAGTCTGTTCATACGTTTTCTAATTTGGGGTTATGATTAGCAAGTGTGTTCCCCGTTATTTATGGGGATGTGGCACTACTCAGGCCATGTGACATTGTACCAAAGAATGCTGGCATATTGTGCACATTTTTATCAGTCTGTTACTCAGTTATCCAGTGACATTGTTACCTGTAGGTCCAGAAAGCAAGGTTGTTGCCACCGCACTTCAAGAGTAGACGTCTGACTTCTAGGCCAACACAGAAATTCCCAAGGACACAAGCCCTAGCATTCATGTTTTGTAGATTGTTGACACTGCTTCAGTTCCGGTGGCAGCACCACTTGGCTTTACGGCTCCTCTGGTCATTGACAGATTCTTTAGTCTCTTTAAACATGGTGAGTGATTCCTACCATGGATTCATGTTAAGAAGAGTTAAGACTGTGATGGTCCCACTACTGTTTTGGCCTCCCTTTTTATTTTCATTAGCTATTTTGAATGAGTAATGTATGTGTGTTGAGTGTTGAATGGCTTTTTTGTGTGGTAGCATGTTGTGTGCAACATATAACAGTACAGGACTATTTTTTATCAAGCACTTATTTTTTTTGTCTTAATCATCTTTTGTATAATTGCCATGCTAGTTAGTCATCGGGCCCTTGAGGTTATCAGTCCATGCTGGTCTCAGTATCTCCCCTATCTCACAGGCTTATTCTTGGCATCCATCTAATGACGTGTCAGTGTCCACCCTGACTACAGTCCTCTTAAACGGATGAGTGCAATTCCAGTGGTAGTCACGGAGCAGTGTATTTCCAGTGTCACCTTATCATTTGGAACCTGTTTGTGCAGCACTTCAGTAAAACTGAAACATGTACACAGTTCCTCATGAAAGATCTTGTCTCACCTTCTGCGACATAAAGGTCTAAGCAAACACGAGATGGGCTCCTTCATTAGCCTTCTTCCTGCTCCCTGTCCAGAAGCTCCCTCTCCTCCTGCTCTCCCTTCTCTCAAACTCCCCTTAGTAGCCCCTTTGCAAGGTTAATGTTTGCACAGATGAACTTAATTAAGTCTTTTCCAAATGTCTTTGGCAGTTTGTGTGTTTTTGGTTTTGGGGAAGAGACAGGATTATTGTGCTTGAGGATTGGGCCTAATGTAAACTGCTGGGCCTCAGGTTCCTATCTGAGGAATGAAGATAGTACTAAATATATCTTCATATATCTCACTAGAGCACGTCTATATATTTTCATATTTTGCTCTTCTTTAAAATATTACTTGTCTGTTTTTTGTTAGGTTGGAACCTTTCAGTTTTTAGTATGTCTTTGGGAAATCCTTTATGATGTAATACGTAGGCTAATGTCAACTTACAATATCCTGTACCACTCAATGCCCATGTGTACTGACTTTTTTTTGCTAGCAACATGCCTGTTGGCAATACTATATCTGTATATTATATAACTTTTGTAGTCAGTAAGTAACAGGTAAAAAATAATAATGTAAATAGATTTACATATGCAGTGAGGCGTAATCAGGTGTAGCCTATGTTACGAGTTAGGCCCTGGGCTCCCCTGAACTGGATTAAGCAGGCATGATAAGTGTGTATTAGCTTAGTACAATAAATACAGAGCTGCACTAACCTATAATCCAAAGGTAGACTTTTAAATCTTAGATTCTGATTACAGTAACTTGCATAAATAAAACAGCATTTAATTCATTACACTACATTATATACAGCAGACACATAGTGTACATGTAACTATACTACATAACAAAATAAACATACAATACAGGGTCCTGTAATAAGGCATCTCATGTGTTGCCCAATATAACTATGTTTTAAGTTTATTTGAGATTGAGTTTTAAATCGGAGCTCATAATGCAGTATCCACAGACAGACAACAAATGAAAGTAATGAAAAGACATTATTATTAACATAAAGGGGGATTACGCATAACACAAAATAAAAGTCCCATCCGAGAATCCTGAGGCAGACAAGGTGCCGAGAGTCCTTATGTCTGGAATGGGAGCCGAGAGACCGGAAGATAGTCAAAAAGCCAGGGGTCCGATGAAGGGCCTGTGCGTCAACAATCCATGAGACAGCGAAGTGTCGAGGTTCCAAGAAAGGGCTCTGGTGCCGTGCTGTCCACGAAAATGGCCTTAGAGCCTGGGGTCCACGAAAGCGACTGCAGAGCCGTGGTCCACAAAACAGCAAAAATAAGAAAATAAAAAAGAACAAAGGAACACATGAAACAAAAGAAAATAAAAGGACAAAAAGTGGGGATAAAAAAGGGACGGCTTGCAAAAGGATCCAGGGAATGCCCTTTACGGCCAAGGATTCAGACACAGCCTAAGACAGCCATGAATCGGGGGAGGCCTCCTTAGGGATCCCAAAACGCAGGCTTATACAGCCTGGGATCCGGGGTCAGCTGCTATCAGCCTTGATTCCATGCCGTGCCATCATCTACGGGAAATCCAAGCAGCTTTTAAAAAAGGAAAACTAAACTAAACGAAAGCGTGCATAACGGAGTGACGGCAAAAAACGGAACCAAACGCTATGGCCTAACGCTAACAGTCTGAGTCTGTTACTGTTTTGCTATTTTAATACTGTACTAACTCAGCTATGCCACCAGCTAGACACAGGTTCTCTGTAAAGGATAAAGTGAATAAGAAAGTGAGTGAGTGAGCGAACGAGTGAGTGGATTTGTTGTATATCTTAACCCATGCCAAGTATTTTGCTTTCTTGAAAAGTGGTTTAGAGACTGATACTTATCCTAGAAAACTGCTGTGATGTAGCCTTATTTTAGTGATCAGTTTCACTCTGTGTTCCATATCTGTGCAGGAGCTGCTGTTTTGTCTCTGAGTGAACAAAGGTCTACCACTGATGTTGTCAATTTTGGTTTGCTTGATTTTAGTTTGGATGTAAATTATCCTTTTCTGGTAAAGCATTTACAGTGCCATGCAATGGCACCCTATTAACCTCAGGATTAGCCATGATCTGTTCATTTAATACTGATGCCATATGTCCCACTTTCAATATGAAACCTAGTATTTAACATTCCTGCTAAAAACATGAAGCATGGTGATACGTGTTTTAATTATGGTGAATAAATTAAGTCCAACTAAGTTCAAAAGAAAGGGATTTAAATTGTCAATTTCACAAATGTCAGTCAGATAATATTATTCAGGATGCAAATAACCTAAAACATAAAGCATGAAAATTAAATGTAAAAAATGTATTTAAATAATTCAAGAACATTTTATCACAAAAAGAGGATCCATTTTTATTCTGTCTGACCTGCAGTGGTAATGGTTTAAATTTTCATACACACATATATACACACACACACACACACACA
>JAUZST010010901.1:0-12179 GCA_034779995.1 Parotocinclus haroldoi | reverse complement strand
TGTGTGTGTGTGTGCGTGTGTGTGTGTGTGTGTTTGTGTGTATGCCCCATCTATGGTTGTTCCTGCCCTTGCGCCCAGAGTAAGCATAAAAAGTAATGAAATATCCTGTAATTATTGTGAGATATATATATATATATATCCAGTGGTTTGGGCAGCCTTGTTAAAATTTCCTGTTTTATATTTAGAAATAATTGATTGTTTGGATAAAAAATTAAGTTAAATATATCATATAGGGGATAAACACAGTGATATTTGAGAAATGAAATGAAGTTTATATGATTTACAGAAAGTGTGCAATAATTGGTTAAACAAAATTAGGCAGGTGCATTAATTTGGGCACTGTTGTCATTTTATTGATTTCAAAACCTTTAGAACTAATTATTGGAACTTAAATTTGGCTTGTTAAGTTCAGTGACCCTTGACCTCCCTACACAGGTGACAATTATGAGAAAGGGTATTTAAGGGGGGCAATTGTAAGCTTTTGTCCTCTTTGCATCTTCTCTGAAGAGTCGCAGCATGGGAGTCTTAAAACAACTTTCAAATGACCTGAAAACAAAGACTGTTCAACGTCATGGTTAAGGAGAAGGATACAGAAAGCTGTCTCAGAGATTTCAACATTGTGAGAAAATGGCAGACCACAGGCACAGTTCAAGTCAGGGCTCGAAGTGACAGACCAAGAAAAATCTTGAATAAACAGAAGTGAAGGATGTTAAGAACAGTCAGAGTCAACCCACAGACTAGCACAAAAGACCTACAACATTGTCTTGCTGCTGATGGAGTCACTGTGCATCGTTCAACTATTCGGCACACTTTACATAATACTTTACAAGTTTACAAGGAGATGCTGTATGGGAGAGTGATGCAGAGGAAGCTTTTTCTCTGCCCACATCACAAACAGAGCTGCTTGAGGTATGCTAAAGCACATTTGGACAAACCAGCTTCATTCTGGAATAAGGTGCTGTGGACTGATGAAACTAAAATAGAGTTATTTCAGCATAACAAGGGCCGTTATGCATGGAGGAAAAATAACTCAGCACTCCAAGAAAAATACCTGCTACCTACAGTAAAATTTGGTGGTGGTTCTATCATGCTGTGGGGCTGTGTGGCCAGTACAGAGACCGGGAATCTTAGTAAAGTTGAGGGACGCATGGATTCCAGTATAAGGAGATTCTGGAGACCATTGTCCAGGAATCAGTGACAAAGCTGAAGCTGTGCCAGGGCTGGATCTTCCAACAAGACAATGACCCTAAACACTGCGCAAAATGTACTAAGGCATTCATGCAGAGAAGCAAGTACAATATTCAGGAATGGCCATCTCAGTCCCCAGACCTAAATATTATTGAAAATCTGTGGTGTCACTTAAATAGAGCTGTCCATGCTCAGAAACCTGAATGAACTAGAGATGTTTAGTAAAGAAGAATATAAAATACCTCCAGCCACAATCCAGACTCTCATTAGAAGCTGTAGGAAGTGTTTAGAGGCTGTTATTTCTGCGAAAGGAGGATCTACTAAATATTGAGTTGCGTTTTTTTTGGTGCCCAAACTTATGCACCTGCCTAATTTTGTTTAGACAATTATTGCACACTTTCTGCAAATCATATAAACTTAATTTCACTTCTCAAATATCACTGTGTTATGTATTACATAACAAACACACGTTTAGCTCTGCTAGCAGTGGAAGGATTCTTCTTTCTAATCATCTCTTAAACCGTGTTTCAATCCTTACTTTTGAACAGATAGAAAGCTAGCAATATTTACTAGCTGCTGTTAGCTTGTATTAGCTACTATAAACTAAGTTTGTTACAGGGCCACTCTGCTAGTATAAACTTGCTCTAATTCAGATGCAGATAAAATTGTTAACTGTTTCTATACATTTTGCTTTATGTAAATATTTTTTTCCAGCCTGAAACTGTTTTGCTGAAAGAATCCTCATTTAGATCTATCTCCCAGTCAGATGGCAGCTGTCAAATGAATCAGATCAAGTAATATTGAATCACAGTTGAGCACACAGATGAAAACAAAAGCCTGTCAGCTAAATACATGAGGCTGAATAAATTGTAAGCCGCTTTTGATTGACAGGCTTATAAACACAAAATGTACATCCCCAAGAATACATACAAGAAAACAAAATCTTTTGGGATGTTCCTGTGCCTGACTCCAGGATCATAGGAGGACCATTCTTTGAAGTTCCTTTAGGCACACTCTGGTGGAAGTCGGTGTTGTAAATGGTTGTGTTGCTGTCAAAAGTGAGCCGTGTTTGCAGACGGGACGTCGGTGTTATTCATCAGACCGAGGACAGCCCTGTGAAGAATGGAGATGTGACAAAACTGCTGCATTGTGGAATAATGATGACTGACACGGGGCCTAATGTATGCAGTGTTTTTAATCTTGGCTTTGTGATGGACTCCACTGGCAGACCTACAGGTGTGCTTTGACAGCCCGTCTCTTCTCTTACTCATCACTTACACCGAACAGACAAGACTTCGTCCTTCTTTTTCAAAAGCAGCTGCTGTGATTTCGAAGAACAGGAGCAGTGGTTTGTATTGGTTGACCTTCTCTGAACAATCAAACTAAGCATCTTCCTCCTATCTGATCTTGCGAAATCGTGATCAAATTGACTACGATTTTGGCCAAATAAATGCAGTTCCATTAAGTAACACAACTATTAAAACATCTCACTTTGGATTCTGTGTGCAATAAATATGCACTGTTATTAAAAAGACAGCAAGCCACAACAATTGCATGCCTGTACTGTCCACCTACGCAGTGATTCACAAATATATGATACTTTGAAACTTCAGGCAAAACAAAACATCTCACACCATCTCCACACAAGTTTTTCTGTAAGCTTTAATTCCACACTTTTGACTAACCCTTATACTCAGTGTAGATCAGAATCAGCAGGGGAGTAACAGCAATTTTAGAAACTGAGAGGGAGTAAAACTTAAATGCAGACATGTTAACTACACCTGCCTCCACTACGACCCCCAAAAAGAAAATAGACCAGGCCAAGACTCAGACATAGTTCCTTTTGTTGCAGTTCTATTTGTGTGGGTTTAGACCATGTTCACAGTAGGTGCCATTATTTTTTGCCATTATTGTATTTACATTAAAAGTAAACATTTTACTATAAGAACATAAAAGTTTCATATGTTTAGGGCTATTAAATACCTTAGTTCTTTAATGCCCGGGACCCCACAGAACTACCACAGATCAGATACTATTTAAGTGACTGATCATTCTCAGCACTGCAACGACACTGATTCTGTGTCCATGTGTTATGAATGGATGAGACCCAGCAGTGCTGCTGGAGTTTTTAATTACATTATTGTCACTATTTGACTAAAAGTAGACCACCGTCATCTTGAGCACTGTGAGCACTGATGAAGGATTGGAGGATGACTAACACAAACTGTGTTAAGAAAAGCCATTGTCTATTTGTTGTCATTGTCTCTCTGACTTTAAAACTACAAGGTGGATCAGCAAGGTAAAAAAAACAATAGCATTGCTATGTCTGATTCACCTGCATTATTGTACCATGGCACCATCACACCTTTGTCCCACCCATATATTACCTGTTCTGTGGTGGTCCTGTATGGGACTGGACTACCCCAGTCTTTAAGTGCATTGTACTACTGTACTGCTGCCGCTTTACTATTTACACCATGTCAGTACTGTGTTGGAGTCCCATCTGCCTTTATGATTGCCATAACTATTCATTGCATACAAGGTGCTGGAAACATAAATTAAAATAAATTTTGGCCCATATTGACATATTGTCAGCTGCACATCCACAATGTGAGTCTCCCAGTCGTGCTTTATCTAATCGGACATGGTCAACAACAATAGTCAGGTAGGCTGTGACATTGAGGTGCTGACAAATTGGTATTAAGTGTGCCAAGAACACCCCCACTATCACCATTACTCCACCACCTCCAGTCTGAACCAATAATACAAATGAGGATAGTTCAAAGCTTTTATGTTGTTTATGCCAAATTGTGACCCCTCCCTCTGAATGTGACAGCAGAAATAGAGACTCATCAGAATAATCCAACCACATCAGCCGTTTCTGAAGTACTCAGACCAGCCCGTCTAACGGTGCCAGCCAACAACAATGCCACGTTCAAATCACTTCAATACCAATTCTTCCCCATTATTATGCTTCATTTGAGCTTTAGCAGGTTGTCTTGACAATCGCTCGCCAGTTTAATTGTGTTAACAAGCATTTGTACAGCTGTACCTGTACAATTGGCAGATGGGTGTATATTACAATCAGTATCTTTCTATAGTGAGTTCAATGCAGCATATTATTTCAGGACCCTTTCAGAATTCTTACCTTTAGTCACATAAAACCACAAAGGTATGTTAAATGAAATAATGCTTTTCTGGATTTGTTTTTACATATTATAACCCTCAACGTCAAAGTGACATTAACATTAAAAATGTAAACTCATGATCACAATTACCTAAAATAAAAGACCTGGTATGGATGAGTGGTTTAGGACCGTGGTGGTGCAGTGGTTAAGGGTAAAGCATCTGCTAACACAGTTAGAATTCATATAAATGCAGCATTAAATATTTAAGCAAATAAGGACAGGTAAAATACATTGTCACTGATTAGAAGCAGGGCAAACTGGACGAAAGTGTGAAACAATAACTGTTCAGTAGGGTGTATGGTCACCCAAGACTACCAAAACACACTAATAGTGATGGGTCATGGACAGGATCAGATTGTCGAGCAGTTTGGGATCCTCTGACACTCTTGTTTCAGGGCAACTACCAGCTCAAGAAGTGTTGTGAGAGGCATTGGACAGTTTGCCAGATGTCTTCCTGATACATCAGATGTTCGGATGTCCCTAGTGCTGTTGCCACTGTTGTCTGTTTTTGACCAGATCCACTTTTAGGCAAATTTTGTTGCAGAGGCATTGCAAATAGCAAGATGTGCACTTTCAAGATCAGGCAACGATCTGAGTCCAGATACTCCAGCACCTTCAGCATCTTATATAGGGCATATTCACCAATTAAAATAAAAGTTGTTTTTGCATCTCATTAGCATTATAGAACAACTCATTTTGAAATATCCCCTAATTTTGTGAGCAGTATTATATTATTTTTTTTTGTTCAAGACTACTTGTATTTAATCTAGCTCATTTAAATGCTAGATTTAAACACATACAAACTTTGATCTGTATGTCAAAGTGTAATACTAAAAAAATCCGTAGTAAAAGTTTAATCCGTTCAATTGCTATTCCTATAGTTTCCTAAAAATGAAAATAAAACTCTGCATGTGACTATTATATATAAATCAACCCTTTTGTTTAGTTTTCTTGGGTTTCTGTTTCTGAACGTTAAACATTAGATTTAAATCAGGCAACACACTCAGACTTTAAAGCAAACATCTAATAATTTGTAACCCCTTTCCTGTGGTGGCTGTACATATTTTCCACTTAAAGTGATTTACTGACATGCATTCACGACTGAGTGATTGAATTTTGCCAGGCCTGAGTGATATTTGCACAGCATGTAATTGCAGAGGGCGGTATGCTGAACAAAAGCCTCTGCACATGTTGCTATGGGACTTCAGTGCAATCTCTTCTTAAATTAGTGTTTTAAAAAGACAAACGAGAGAGGCAGAGAGATAGAGAGCAAAGAATAGAGATTTTGTGTGCCTTGGCAAATTAACAATTAAAAAGATGGATCTGTAGTCATATTTGTTAAAAAAAAATTTGTACTCATGCATGGTGCCAGGAAACCGGGAAAGGAAATCAGAGCTACTGGTACATTTGCTTATACCTGCCTTGTGGGGTTCATTTGTGAGTCTATGACAGCTCTCTAGCAGAGACAGGTTGATAGGTTGCATGATGTAAGTGTACCACAGGAAAGACAAATACAGAACCAAGTAGTTTGCCTTTTTTGTAAGTTAGAATCAAACTGAAACTTATCAAAATGTGGATGATTAGAATTTAAAATATTTAGGCGTCCACTCTTATTTGTATTTAAAACCAAAATGTTTATGTCAACCATCTTATGATGATGCGTCAAACATGTAGATACTGTGATAGATAGTGATCTCCAGTTCTCTTTGGTTGTGAGTGGAAATTTTAGCCATCTGTGTCACACCATCCTCTTCCGTACTACAAAGAGCGCTAGCATGTCCACCCCGGCGCTAGATTAACCTGACACTGGCGCATGCTGTTTCCACATGCCTTTTCTTGTTTTGGTTTGTTTTAATCTGATGGAAGGGTCCAACCAATGCTGACATGCCTAGGCTCATACATACGCACACATAGGCTCGCACTCATGCATACAGTCAGAAGGACAGTGGGCTGTCCGGCGCAGCATCATTAGCTCAGCGGAGACACGGCGGCCGTGACACATGTCGGACGCTCGCGCATAATTTGGAGGTAACGCCACGTTTGTGTGCAGGCATGCTGTCAGCCGTGCAGCAGGAGCAGGGGACACTGGGATGGGGAAATCGGTGAGAGGAAGAGATGGAAGGGTATTATATGGGGAGTTCTGCCGGGCTCAAACGACTGCTTCCCCTTGACGCCGGGGAAGCTGCGTTTTGAAAAAGCTGCTGCAGTGATCATAGTCTCCGTCCAAGAGAGGACCTGCCAATGTGGCTCCTCCTTAAACACGGCCTAGCTCGGATTCACTGCTTGGCAACTTAGACATCACCTTTCAGACCAATGCCAATTGTCATGCAACTGAATCAGCATAATTTGACAGAAAAGACATGTGTGGTTATTTTATGTTGCTACAATGCTGCTTCTTCCTGATCGGAATGAGCATGAAAAAGCTCCAGGATCATATATGAAAAAAGAGCCCACTGTAGGACACATACCTATTCCTCGTCCTCTGACACCTACCCAGCAATAAATAGTAACATTCTTTACAATGAAACCGATCTATTCTTATATACTTTAATTATGTCCAAGCAGGCACCCATAGTTCATCTTATAGTTAGAGTGCGAAAACCTTCACATCGCATACACAGCCAATCAATCAACTTTTGGATAGAGTTCTTCCTGTTTTCCAGCTCAGTGCTAATGTATGCGCCTGTGTTGCTCTGTAGGTATTTCATCTCCTTCATCCATCAATCTATCCATGCATTATGCATATCAAGGGTCATATTGGAGGCCACCTTGCCCAGTAAAGGCACTAATCCTTATCTTAACTGTAATAACAAGATTAGCCGAGGTACAGGGGCTTACAAGAGGTCTTGGTCTCACCATAGACAGGTTGAAAAGGCCAGAGCGCCGAGCCAATCTCACACACTTCACCAAGCACAGCTCATTGATTACCTTAACCTGCTCTTCAGGCCTAGGATTGGCTGTGATACAGTATATGGAGTCTGATAAATGGCAGCTAGTAAAATGTAGCAGGCACGAATGTCATATAAATGGGGCAGTATAGGTGTTAGTTGGTCAGGGGGTGACTAAGAGTGACTTTAAGCTTAGAAGAATAGTAGAATATCTATTACGCAAATTGCTTAATTGTTCAAAGTACCTGCACCTGCAGTTCCACCCCTGATTGAACAGACTACATTTACAAACACTCATTTAGCAGATACTCGAGTTTAAAAATCGAAGAAATTGCGAGTTAAGGGTCTTGCTCAAGAACTCAGCAGTGGTAGCTTGGCAGAGGTTAGATTTGAATGCTGGACCACCTGGTTCACAAACCACTACCCTATCTGCTTCACCCCCACATTCCCACTGTTTTATAGTGAAATCATAGCGATTCTAGTGATGAAAATCAGCCAATTCTGGGATTTTATGATAGAACAGAATGCTTTGAAATGGCAATATTAACAAATGACCAATGTTGTGTTCTCTATATCCACCAAAACTCACCAATCAAGTACTTTATTGAGAGCACCACACTACAGCCCCATGTAATATAAAGTTGGGACAGTATGTAAAATGAAACAAGCAAACAAACTGGGATGGATATAAAGTGGAAATGCGTACTGTGATCAGATGAATCAATATTCCAGATCTTTGAAGAAATGGACAAACCAAACTATTATCAGCAACAAGTCCAAAAGCCAGGTTCTGTAAAAAAAAAATAAAAACACACAAAATAAAACAACTGGAACATTTAATTGCTTGGTGTTCTTGGTGCCAAGTAATTTTTTTAGCATTGTGAAAGGGAATAGCAACATAGGAAAGCGGTAACATTATTTGATTCACACAACGTAACCTGTAATTCAAGAATTGAGTTTATTAGCAAGTGAAATGATAAGGTGACCAGACAAAACATGAAATATCTTGGATTCATACTGTCTGTAATGGTATAAAAATCAAAGTAAACGTAAGGAGCACTCGTTTATGTTTTATTTGCATTTTCTTTATCTTTATTTTTTATTTTTTACAGAGTATGACCTCCCTTCGATTTTAAACCAGCCTCAATTCTTGATTTCGTGAATTCCAGAAGGTGTTAGACATGGTTCCTTGGAGATCCTGCTTCATGTTGAAATGAACGCATCACACAATTCCTGAAATTTTTCAGATGCATGGACAGGTTGCAAATCTCCTGTTCTCCTATATCCCAAATGTGTTGTTTTAGATTCAGATACAGTTACTCGGAAGATTAATTAACATTGAACTTATTGTCATGTTCATGAAGCCAGTTTGGCATTTGTTTTGCTTTGTGATGTGGTGCATTTGTGACAACTGTAGCCATGAAGAGATGTATATGATATGCAACAATAGAAATAGGTAATTTTTATTTATATTTTAAAAAATAGACATTTTGTGGTATTCATGATAGAAGTGTTAATGGCCCAAAGTCGCCATTAAAATAATTTCCCATTTCATTATGCTACCTCTACCAGCCTGGACTGTTGTCACAACGTAGGTTGAGCACATGGATTCATGCTGTTGGTAACCACATTTTAACTCTACCATCTGTATGCTTCAGGAGAAACTGTGAGTCAGGTCAGGCTACATTTTTCCAGTCTTCAGCTATCCAGTTTTGGTGAGCATGTACCCACTATAGCTTTAGTTTTCTGTTCTTGGCTGACTAAATTGGAATCTACTGTGGCATTCTGCTGTTTTAGCTGATCAGCTTCAAAGCTGTGCTATGCTATCTGAGATGCTTTTCTGTTCACCACAACTGAACAGAGTGGTCTTCTGAGTTACAACTGCCTTTCTCTCAGCTTGAACCAAGCTGATCTGTGCATCTCCACTAAGCTTTGTCATGATGGTCTTGCATGCTCTTATCCAAAGTGACTCCCAGTGAACCCTTGCAGTCTTGTCGACCAAACGGAGTCTAGCTACAAAATCTGTTTTACTGGATTTTATTATTATTTTCACATCAAATACATGATGAAGGTATACGTATTTATCTCCCATCTTTAGGTAGTAACTTATTTACTACATGTCACCTATGAATTACTGCACAAAAATAATTTTACTTTATTAACTTAAATTCAGGACTAAAAGGGTTGTGATGAGCAGATAAAAGCCAATTCAAGGTCCCAAAAGTAGCAGTTGGCAAAGCGAGGATTCAAGCTTACAACCTTCTAATCAATAGTCCTGAGTCTTAAAACCACTAAGTAACATCCCAGTCCATCCTCTTAAGAACCAAAGCTTCTTTGAATACTCCCATGCTTCTTCAAGGAGCATGAGCTACAGAGGTTTAGCTTGTTTATGCCCTGCATGTACTCTGTGCAAGGTCTATAAATGCATCAGTCATTAATATTTTTATTCTTCAAAAGGACATGTACCATATCTGTCATGGACAGATGCTGGGCCATGAATGATATATGCATACTCAGGACGACATGGCTAGCTGCTATGGGTGGTGATGTTTAGAGTCTATTAATTTTAGAGTGCAACTTAGAATTATCCATCTGCTTAAAGGTTAACTGCCTCCTTGCTTGTGTGGAGTGCATTTCTCAGCCCCGGTCTGTGTTAAACACGTAGTCGAAGCTCAAAGTTTACCCGAGTCCGCTGGGCACACTGAGCCAAATAACAGCGAGGCCCATAAATGAATGTCAATCATGGCATGTTACACAGCGGTTTTATCAGGCTGGCTCAGATGTACACTTCTTTAAGAGATGTATTAATAGGGAGACAAACAATCCACTTAATGCCCAAAGTGAAGCGGAGAGGCGTTTTTACAAGTCCGTAGATGAGCTTTGCTTTCATAGCTGCTGTCCGTGCACTGATTTAGTGCGCCGGCTGCCACTCGCCTGTCAGTCGCCTTGAGTAATCTCTCTTTGTCAGCTGCCAGAGGGGGTGAAGTTCATCTTTGCAATAACGTTAAATGCACTGGTGCTCGCTCTTTCATGCATATGAATGGATATATAAATAGGGAAGTTGAGAAGTGGATAGATCGGGTGGATGTCACTTCAAACTTCCTCATTGTCTAAAATAAAAGCATGCCATGCCCAGCAGTTCCAACCACGGGGATTTGACTTGAAGGCATTGATATTCCGAACAGCACTCATCACATGTAACTTCTTTTTACAGACTTTTAAAGGGATAAGATTCTAGACTGCTGTAACAGTCTATGTTCGCTTATTACAAATGTGATGTTGTAATGTATGTAAATCACACACCTTCCCAAAACAGAACATAATCTTACATAATATGTATGTGACTCTAAGTAAAAAATGCCACCTGTTTTACAGTACAGTGTAGCCTCAGAATTCAAACTCCTTTCCATTTTGTACATTGAGCAATTCATTTAAATGTATTTAGCCAACAAATAAGGCCATCACCATCACTGAATTGATATAGGTAGGTTATGTAGGTATAGGTTATACTTGTAGATAATTTGAGTACTTGCATTGATAGACATTGAACTGTTTGTCTTATAAGTGTATGCCAAATTCATAATTAATTCAAAACTGTTGAGATCTCTCAACCTGACAATATACAGGTTACCCTTTTATTACCTGATGTATCTCATAATCCCATGTCAGCGCATGGATGAAAATGAGCAGGTTCTACATTTGATTTGCAATGGGTACTTCATTGGAATTTCATTTTTACAAGAAATGCTAAAAGGAGTATATGCTTTATTTATTCTACCTTAATAGACATTATCTTATGTTAGCTGCTTTTAGCTTGTAGGCTGCTTACAAATGTAAAAACCAGCTGAGGTAATTAACGTCAATCTACAATTTTATACCTGATGAGAAATGGCTGGCCAAAATATATGTTATATTTTCTTGTCATTTCTATCAGTCTAACCAGTATTTAAAGAATAATAAGGGCGTATGTTAGCCAAGCTAGCTCACTTTTACTAGGCAGCTAGGTTATTTGACATTCATTAAGATATAATTGAATTCATGTTTAGTTCGTTGAGAAGAAACCCAGAAATTGGAAAGAAGAACCCAAAAGAAGATGTAGCCCAATTACCTTCAAAAATTCATAGTAGAACTGTGAACTTTATGGTCAAACTGTGAAAGTTCGCATTAAAACAGTCAAGCAATTGACAGTTTTATTATGAAATCTTACAGTACATTTTTCCTGGGAAAAGATACACAACACTGTTGAATAGCTAAATTTAATTTTCTAGCTAGGTGTTAAATATATGCAGTATAAATATTGGGGCGGAGATACTCCCCATCCTAAGCACGCTTATGCCTGCAAGCGTTCTCCAGTTTTAGGGACCCTGACATGGTACAGATTGTAACAAAAGTAATTCAAAACCAGAAAACGTACAACTATTGTTAAGGATAATATAAATTATTCTATTATGAATAGTATTTTTAACCCTGGTCCCAACCAGTGTGACAGCCTGACAACTTCTTCTCTCACAGGTAAAAATATTTACATGTTTGTGTTTACTCCTGCTGTGTACACATTTTCAGATATTTAAGAGGCAAATATAATCTCTTTTGCGACACTCTGTAATGTTCAGTACTTTGTACATAACCTTATTTACGCAACATAGACGCATCCAATTCAATCCCCACTAGTTGTTGTCATGGTTGCATGGGGGTTAACTACCTAACCCAGATTGGCTATTTGAAGTCGAGATTAGGGTCCATAGTGAACTGCTGTTTTCAGCAACTTGCCTTTGAGCCACAGGAGCAGCTGGGTAACCAACACATAATACAAATGTAATCTCCTTTGATGCCTCACCTTTGCCTCAGCCTTTAAATAAAACAAAAAAAAACTGATTTAGGATTAATTTGGTATAAAAATACTATACTATATTTA
>JAUZST010010900.1:0-12180 GCA_034779995.1 Parotocinclus haroldoi | reverse complement strand
TATAGATATATATATATATATATATATAGATATATACCCAACCATCTTCGGAATCCCAAACAACACCTGTAGTTGTCCCTAACAACGATATGGTTCCAGTCAGTGCAGTGCAGGTTTCTCGTTCATGACCCCACTGCAAACAAAGGCGATGGTGGCTGGCTGTTAATGGCAGGACATTATATTTGTGCCATGACAATAAATTTCCTCTGCTAAGCGTCTTGAAATGGTCAGGGTATGAGACAGGTGTGTAGTGAAGGTGCACTTATGTCCGCGTCTCATACTTGTCGTACTTGGATCAAACCATCCTGTTCGCCATTTGTGCATGCCTTTATGGAACCACTGCTCCCAACAACTCAGTGAGCAATTTGTTAAAAACTAATGGTACCTTCTGAGCTGTACTGTCCTAAAATATGCTTTGTATCTGTTATAAGTAGACATATAGTATACAGTATTTACACATGCTTGGTGTCTAAAAGTATACAGGACGTGTAAAAAAGTCGCTGCTCTGCCAAGCTGCCTCTGTTGGGTCCTTGAGCAAGACCCTTAAGACTGTATCAAAGTATCAATTGTAATTCACTCTGGATAAGGTCGTCTGTTAAATGAAGTTGTAAATATTACATAAATATGAATATAACTGAAATAAAGTGATGTCAAATATACTAGCGTACCTGAATCCAACAAAGGAGACTCTGTGCCTAAACAAAAAAGGCAGAAAAACATTTAGGATGATGATCTTTAGCATGCATTTAATATGACTATATACCAATAGTAAGTCTTTAAAGCATAAAATCTACGCAGCATCAGTGATGACTAATGGTCTATGACACTCATTAAGTTCCATTGTGCATACACTGTGCAGCACATCGGATATGATTACTGGCTGTGTTCCAAACCACTGTTCCAGCACGAGAACATGGGAAAGGAAGATATTTTTAACAAACTGGATGAAGTGGTGAAAGACAAAATATTCCACATTCACTTAAATTAATTATTATATTTAATCAAGATTTATTGGAGGAATCGATTATTTATTTATTTTATTATTTATTTATTTATTATGGGTCATCAATGAGTCATTAAACTCCACATGTATGAGTAATACTATAAAAGATGCTATTGTTATTGCCATATATTATGCACATTAGACCACCCATACTATATTTTTGTTTAAATAATAATAATAATATTAAATGTCTTAAGGATTGGCATTCATAATCTAATATCTGATGCTTGTGTAACGGATGCAAGTATGTACTTTTTTAATCAATTAATCGTATAAATGGAGCAGTGATTTTTTAACATAACTTTTATATGGTAGTTTACTGTGCTGACTGTAAAATACATGTTAATAGTTCACTGATACTTTTACATCACAAGATTTTTTTTGATTATTTTACAGTAAATATGTCCCACCCTAATACCGACAGTCAGAATATTAAACATACTTCTGTTTGCAGTACTTAATAATGACTGTTAACTTAATAACCTTTCTCTCACTTAAAGCAGGGGCCACTGAGTTTGTTCACCTAACCCAGTTAGTCTTTGCTCAGTGTGCCAGCAAAATAATTAAACAATGGAGACTGTGTGTGAGGTCATAGTCCATAAAAGCCACTCAAACAAACAGGGTCACCACCAGATGAAACCAGGCTGTGAAAGGAAGGAGTTGAAAAAGCAACCAAATGCACAATTGTTGCCATGGAGCGACACGAATATGGAAACATTCTCACTCTTGCGAAAAGTCTGTTCTCTTTTAAGTAACAGAGAAAGTAGCTGCAGCTTCTGAAATATCGAACAAGACAACAGGAGGGCTGCCGAGACATAGAGGGCAAGAGAGAAACAGGAAAGCAGGAAGCAGGAGAAAATGATGCTTTTCCAGTGGAGAGGAATTCCTGCCTGCAGTGAGTGATTATACAACACTCATTGCCTCTCACAGTCAGTATAAAATGGTGCTTGAAAGTTTGTGAACCCTTCAGAATTTTCTATAAATAAAGATGACCAAATTAAGTAAATGTGACAAAATATTGGTTATTTATTTATTGATTAAACTTATCTCATATTACAATTTTCATCATAGGTACACCAACTAAAAAATCTAGGAAATTTAGGATTTAAGATTTTTAAAGATTTAATTTGCAAATTATGGTGGAAAATAAGTATTTGGTCAATAATAAAAGTTCTACTCAATATTTTGCAACATAACATTTGTTGGGAATGACAGAAGAAAATTACGTTTCCTCTAAGTCTTCACCAGGTTTGTACACACTGTAGCTGATATTTTGCCCCATTCCTCCATGCAGATCTCCTCAAGAGCAGTGATGTTTTGGGGCTGGCGCTTTCAACTCTTTCCACAAATTTTCTCTGGGGTTTAGGTCTGGAGACGGGCTCACATACAATGCAGGACGAGCCACAAAGAAACCCAGGGTAACTTCTAAGCAACTAAAGACCCCTCTCACATTGGCTAATGTTAATGTTCATGAGTCCACCATCAGGAGAACGCTAAACAATGGTTTGCATGCCAGGATTTACACTGTTCTCTGAAAAAGCACTGCTGCGTGTCTGTAGTTTGCTAAAGAGCACATGTAAAATTACACAAATTTGTCACACAAATCAAAAAGTTTTTGGGAAACATTTTGTGGAGAGTTGAGGCAAAATAGATTTTTCTTGAGAAGTGTTATCTTTTGAAAAAGAAAACCTTATCCTATATGTAGTGTTACTACTGTGAATTGTGCCTGTTTGCTGCATCTGGGTCAGGACAGTTTACCAACATTAATGGAATTATGAATTCTGGTTTATACTAGTAAATTAATAAGTAATGTTAGTACATCTGTCTATGACCAAACCGTGTAGCAAATCAAAACAACAACCCTAAGTGAACAAACTGTTCTTCCAAATAATGGTTAAAGAAGAATGACGTTTATGTTATGATATGACCAAGTCCTCACCCTCACCAAAAATAAATGCAGTGGGAGGACCCAAAATCAGCAGGTCATGCTCTGTAAGCTGTTCTGTATGGTTTAATAGGATAAACATTTAGCTGAAGTTATTGCTGTACAGGGGAGCCACAGCAAAAATGAAAGGTCAACACTTTTTTGCACTTACAGATATTGTATATAATAATTAAAGGGTTCACAAACACAAGGGTTTTAAGCACCACTGTACAAATACTAATCTTGTCCACATATGAGGAGGAGTATCCATTAGTTATTTAAAGCAGTTCAACATGGAAAGACTACAGTTTGATTTAAATATAAACTTTGCATGTTTCTTGACTGTAAAAGATCTAAATGAATGCTAAGATTGAACTGATCTGGGTCTAGTGTCCCTAAAACATGGGATAAACCTTTCTTCCATATTATTACCATCTTCGAGATCCCAACGTTGTGTGGATACAAGTAATAACTTTACACATAACCCAGGTGACATGATAAAGTGATATGATACTGTTTACAATGTCAAACAACAAAGTACATTTTTCTTTTTAACTAGCATGCTTGTCCAAATACGCAAATTCCCCACCTATATAAAATAGAGGCTAGTTGTATAAGACCACTAGTGAATTGCTTCTTATTTGCATCGTTCTCAATGTAACTATAGTGGTTTGATTATAATGTCATGTAATCAGAATGACAGTTTAAGTAATTCTGACTGTCAGAATTAGTGGCCCTGCACCTATCACAGAGACAGCGTTGTAGTTTCAACATCAAGGGATGATGCTCAAACAGGCTTCACCTCCCTCAGACACAGCCAGTCCTTTCTGTATGTGATACTTGACCCACCTGGAAAACCAGAACTCAAACCCAGAATCACTTGGCTGGGACCACCAGAGTGCACTTATACAATATTAATTCATTTATAATAATAAAGCTTCTAATAATGGTTAGTTCATTGTGATAACAAGAAAGCCATACCATATTTGTTTAGTATTAAAGCAGAGCAGTGAGTGTGTAAGACTAAAGTCAGTGCAAAGAATACCTGTGAGACCATATAGGTTTGGGGAACTCTGGATTCTCTTCATGGGGGTTAAAGTGAGTGAAAGCGTGGTGCGAGCTCGTCCTCCACTGTCTGTGAGAAGTTGAAGTTCAGCATACACACACCCCCATTCATTGGCCAAAGCACATGCATTAAAAACACTTTTCATCAAAATTATGAAAGAACAGGAACTGCTTACATGCATAATCTTAATCTAGCGTCTGTTCCAAACAATAAAAAGCAGTGATAACAAAACTGAGTCACATGCAAAGGTCTTGACTGGGTGGGGTATAAAATGTGATGACAGGCTTTACATATTCTTTGCATATAACATTCTGAAGAAAAAGAGTGAAGAAGGAAGAAACTCAAAACAAAAGCACTCAAACTTGGCTGAGTTGGAACAGCTCATTAATAAAGGTGAAATGCATAATGAAGTGGAACAAAAATGAAAAACATCTAAATGGTGTTTCATATGGTCATTTTCAGGCACCAGCAGCACAATTTATAACAAAATGCAGTATTAGGAAGCAGGTTGTGTGTTTCAATGCAGTGTTTTTAACGTGTTGCAGTGCACTTGTTCTTCTGTAGTTTAGGTTTTGCACCCCCCCTCCCCCAATAGGAGTGCGATACACCTAACATAGTTGGTGGACTCAGCCTTGTGCCCCCTCTTTAAGTAATACTGTATACCATTTCCTGTATATTCTGTAATTTAGCGCACAAATGTATACAAAAAAGTTCCAAGAGTGTAGAAAGCAATGGCAGTTCACCTGTCATCAACAGTCATGCATATGTTTAATAACTCTTTCTGCTAATCATCTTCAGGATTTTAACATGGAAACAATGACTGATTCACATATTAATGTGCTTAAGTTTCAGAAATGTGCTTCAATGTTTTCAACAACTAATAGTTATTGAAGGTTAAATGTGTGTTCAACGTACGCTGTATTATGAAAATCAGTATATCACCAACCTTTACCTACTACATCCCTGAACTGGTCATGTGGCAGACATAGACAATCAACATGGGGAGCACAGGAGGCCCCAGAGTCTCTGAAGTGGTGGAAATGCACAGAATAAGACCTGAAGTTCAGGCTCATTAACTCTAGAGATTACCCAGAATTTAGCTTTATAACAGACAGATGACACCTTGCTAGAGGTGAGACATGAACCAGAAGAGCACTGATAACTAGTGCTCTACCGACTGAGCCACTTTATCTATCAGTTACAGAGTTACATTCTGTTGGCACTGTTATGAGCAGGTTCCGTTGTCCACCAACACCACTAATGCCAGGATTTGAAATTCCCCAACACCTTAAGTTTGGGACTCGCTCTGTGTTCCGTGCCTGTATGGGGGCTGATGGGTCTGTGTGTGTATTACATATTACATTATTGCTATAAATAAGCCTGTAATTAGGCATCATTTATTACTCACAATGTGTGAAAACATCTCTCCACTGTGACGGAACAAAAAATAGATAAAGAGACACAGCTTTCTAACAGCTCAGCTCAGGTAAATACATTGGCAGTCAAGCTGCAGACTGAGTATGTTAGACTGACTGTTATATGAGTCAATGTTTTCCTGAGAACCAAGGCAGGGTTCTGACAGTGCCAGACAATGCCTGATGGCTTCCCTCCTGAGTGCCAGATTTGGCTCTGTCTTTCAGGAAGGGCCGGGCGCTGTAAAGCTATTGAAAGTGTCAGCCACTGAAAAGTGGGGTTATTTTGTTTTTGTACTCTGCAAAGTACAATCCATTGTGGTGTCACAACATTTTTCAATAGACCTACAATCAAAACCAGCTGATTATTTTGATATTTCTGTCTCTATGTGACTGATTTTCAGCAATTATTTTCCAGAAAACATTTGTATGTCTATGGCACGAAGAAATCATATACATCTAGCATAAGGTTTTGACCAAGATTATTTACATAATTTGCAGATTATTTACATACTAAGGTGTATACCTGATGACTGATAACTCATGTTTTTTTTTAGAAAATAAACCAAGAACATTATGGAAACACGTATATTTTATACAGTTTATACAAAAGTGTAATAGCAGCACTATTTATAAATTTGTACAACCCAAAATCAAATTGGAAAAGTATGAAAGATGCATATAAAAACACAGTGTTTCATACTTTTACTTGGACTTTTATTTCATTGCAGACCGTATGAATCTGAGATATTTAATGTTTTGCCTAATCAACTTCGTTTCATTTGTTAATAAACATTCATTCCTGCATTTCGGGCCTGCAACACAAAAAGGTTGCAACAGGGGTAATTTTGAGTTAGTAGCTAAATAATAATGAGATTTCAAACAGGTGATTACAAGGGATTACTTAACCCGTGTCCACAGAATTACATAAAAAATGTCACACAAATGTACTGTTCAAAAAAGAATGTAAATGTTGACCATGACCAGGCTTGAATGCATCTAGGGTGGACCATCACACAGTGGAAATGCATATTGTGGTCAGATGAATCAGTGCTCCAGATCTTTTTTTTTTTAATGGATGCTGTGTACCCCAAACAAAAAAAACATAAATGGCCATACAGACAGTCATCAGCAATATGTCCAAAAGCCAGGGTCTGAGATGGTCTGGGGCTGTTTCCCTTGCCTCTGGCAAAGGTCAATGGCGCTTCTGTGGTGGCAACATTAATGCAGAAAAGTACATTGTGATCTTAGAGCAACATTATGCTACCTTCAAGGTCATCTTTACCAGGGACATCTATGCATTTTTCATTAAACAATGCAAAATCACAATACAAAAGAATGGCTTTGGAAGAAGGAATTGATGTTAACAACTGATATGAAGTTACAGGAAACATTAATACTGTCCTTTCTGTGATTTGGGGTTGTACTATAAGCTTATTTTTCCATCACAAGTCCATGTTTGACAGAAAACATATTTAAATTCAGGATAAAATGCACTATTGATTCCCTATATTTTATAGAATTTTATTTTACACCGTGGTGGTGCAGGTACTACTAAGGGACTATTGATCAAAAGGGCAAAAGTTCAAGTCCAAACTGACAATATAACTGCTTGGAATGTGTACTGTATGAATGTATTAATTGTAACATTTGAATGTATGATAATGCTGTACATGTACATTGTAAACTAGATGATTGTATATCCAGTTTCAATCATTAAATTCAGTCCCATCATCAAACAAGCAAAATGATGCTTAAAATAATAAGCAATAAGCAATCTATGGTTAGCTGACTTCCTTTTCATCCCATACGGGATCCTGACAAGGCTTGGTCCATGAAATTATAATGACAGTCGGCTCTACAAAGAAAGCTTCACCTCACCTGAATTCATGTTGAATAGCTCCTCTTCTAGTGCAGGTTTGAAATCACACAGTCCTGCAAAATTAGAGTTCAGTCCATTAGCACTTGATTAGGAGAAGTAATTAAACTTAGCACAAGACGTTCACAACACGTTTGGGATATTGTCAATAAGCATGACAGTAGGCTTTATATGCCCACCAATTTCATGAGTGCAGTGTAGGGGAGCAATTATTTACCTTTTGTGACAGATTTTAATGTAAAAGGGGATAAAAACTCTGAAACAAATACAAACCCTACTCACATACATGCACTACCCCTTGTGCTTTTTAGAAAATAATAACTGTCGGAATGCATAAAAAATTAGCAACAATTACACAACTCTGAGCTTCAACGTCAACAAATTTGACACCAGTTCAGTTGTTTGACCTAGAATCACTATCCACAGCTCTTGTGACGTGTTCCTAAAATACCCAGTTTATTTTGGTGTGAGTTGAATATTTCTAGGAGAGCCTATATAGGGAAGTCATTACATTACGTTATTATATTACCTAATGCTACAACACAACTCCCTTCCACAATTATTGGCTCCCTTGGTAAGAATTCGTAAAATGGTTTAAATGTAACTTTCGGAGAAAAAAAAAACTTTAAACTTTGAAAACTTCTCACTAAAACAAAAATCTCACTAAAAATGTCATTATCTTTATTTAAGGCAAATTTATCCCAAGAAGAAAATATTAAGAGGTATTGTATTACCTTTTGCCAATAACACCTAATTTAGCTATACCATCTTAGAAAGTTCAAGAAAACAGCAAAGGTAATTAAAGAGCATTTATGTTTACAGAATCTCTCCAGACCATCCAGGCCAGAGTCCCCTCTTGTGCAATCTCCTCTTTAGCTCACCATAAAGGTTTTCTATGGGTTCTTAATCCACCTTGAGTATTTGTTACCAAAAGCTCAGTTGTCATTTCATCTGAGCATAGGACATGGTTCCACTCTAAGTCCCAGAAAGGGTTTAGCATGGTACATTACAATGACTGTCTTGTTGAAAATGGGCCGCAAAGCAGAAATTATTAAATGATGGCAAAATGATTTATTGCATTTGGGTGTGCCAAAGGCAATAGAGTGAATGAAGAGTGAGGAAGGAAGAATCTGCAATTGCAATAAAGCTTACAGTCATTCAGGTCTACCAGAAAATTCTCATCAGAATTGTGGCCATAAGATAAAATAAGATAAGATAAAATCAAGGTCCACTAGCGTGTTTCATGGACTGTGAATAAGAGAATTTTACTTCGATGCAAGAACTGCTTCAGAAGTCAATTATGGTCTTTCGCAACCAATTTCTAAAATAACATTCCATGTGCAACTGCATATCATGAAAATATGGAGCAGAGTGGCATGCAGAAGGCTTTTGATCACTTCTGCTCATAAAGTTGCCCAGTTACAGTCTGCTGCACAATCAGGTTTTGCCTTTTGCTAATTTTCTTGCAGAGGAACGTAGCATTCCTGTATTCTGGGATGAGAATTCTTACATTTACAGGGCTGCAAATTGAATGATTGGCATGATGAACATTCAGGGGCAGACACATCTGGTCTGGGTCGTGAAATATTTTATCTTTAAACTGAATCGCACCTGTTATTCATGCTCATGAGAGATTACATACTATTAGGTACTTTAAAAAGTTTTTACAGTTTGTTTCTAACAATATCAAGGCGTGACAACATTTGGTGTTTTGTTAAAAATAATTATTTCTTCATCAGGAATTTTTTTTTCTCTGACTAAATGTACTTCAAATAACGATTCTTTTTTTCCTCATAGTGTGATGTTAAGCTAATTCACGAAAAGGTGAGTTTCTTATAACACTTTTATACTCCTTACCAGAGGCAACAGTTATGCATGGCACTGTATGTCACTGCTGACGCATTTAAAGTGTTGTTAATTACTCGTAAAAAGGGTTAAAGAGGAGCAATATATTTATTTTGACCCATAATAATGTAGGAAACCCTATCATATGTTCTCATGCTGTGTGCCATTAAAATGAGACCCCAAGTGTCAAGTTCAAAACAAATCTTCAGCCAGAACTACCTATAAATCAATGGCAAATAAACACAGGCTACACATATGCCTGTCACAGCACTGGACACGAGGTAAATCACAAGTTGTAGTGGTCTGTCAGCAATAAACAAATGGGAGATTAAGGAGTTAGATTTCAAGACAGCAGACTGGTGGTGACAGAACAGATGGGAGCTGGCGAGCCACCCAGGAACACATACATCTGACTAGGACTAAAGGCTGAATCTTCTTTTAAAAACTGATAATATGCAAGAAATCTGGGGGTACACCATTAAAACAGTCTTAAGTCATTGTTTTAATGTTGTTGTAGAACAAAGTATCAAAGATAAGAAAAAAAAAACATTCCAAAGAAATTCCAAAGAGTAAATAGCTGAATACACATTAAGAGGTAACGGCTGTAAAAAGGTATTAGTTGTGACTCAAATAGCATACTATATATATACAACTTGGTGTAAGCTGTAGTATTATGTGTACCCTTGGAAGTGAAATGTATTGCACTTTTAATAACTTCATTAAACGAACACCTATGTCACTCACCTGTGCAGAGTTTAAATAATTATTAATTAATTATTAATATTATGATACAATGTGAAAATGAATACAAAAATGTTAGTTTTACTATATAAAATAGGAACTATGAGAAACATTACAACAAATGTATTGAATTAAAATCACAGTATGTTTAACCACAGGATGCTGGCATATTGTGTTAGTTCATGTGAACTTAAAGATATTGTGCAGCTGTTTTTCATTTGTACATAGCATCTGGAGCCTAATGCGTCAGTGTCCAACAATAGTTGGCCACCACTTCTGGATTGCAATTGCCCTGATACCACTTTTCCATGGCCGAAATGTCCTGGTGAAACATTTAAAAATGTTTGTCACTGAATGCAACGAGATCATCAGGAAATAAGTTCAAGTGTGAATGTGGAAAATTAATTTTCAATGACACAATGTGGTTTAATATGCTTTAAGCATGCTGTCCACCAGATCACTGTAGTTAGGCGCACTGCAGTAGATATTTTCTCTGGCCCTAGAAGATCTTCAAACTCTCTGTCAATGTCCATGTTGGTACAACAAAACATAAAGATGTTTATGGGGCATACAGATCAATGTAATGCACTGCAAACATCATTTTAGCATGGCCTTTCTATTCACAAAGGAAACAACTGTACTTTTACTGTACTTGATTTACTAAGAAGGCATGCATCTAGACCCTGTTCTGTTTTGGCTCCTATGTGGGGAAATTAAACTTCTCCTTAATGTTCGAACAGCTGAGTCTCTGGCTTTCTTCATACGCTATTTGAAGACCCATTTAGTCCGCACTTACCTCGACTAATCCTGAACACCCCCCTCTCCCCAAGGAAAATTAAAAATAAAGAAAGAAAAATAAAGACACAACCATATCAGTTTTATAAGAGTATTCTTGTTTAGATTCCTGATTATTAAGAATGGATTGTAACTAATGTCTTAAAGCACTTTTATAAGCCGCTCTGGATAAGGGCTTCTGCTATATACTGTAAGTGTAAATGTGAATTTGAGCCCTACTACTATTAACAGAAGACTTCTAGATCACAACAGATGTAACTGTTGCACTGTACTGTTCAACATGTCCAAGGCACTGTAGTTTTTTTCATTTGTACTGCATAAGAAATGTGTACTGAAGGTAGGACACTGCCATTGTGAAACAGGGCAGCTTTCAGGCTTAACTTGACAAATTCTGTCTAAATTATTAAGCCATAAAGAATCAATATGTCAGTGCAGGAACAGAGGCTATCAACCTGCATAAAGAAGTTGTTCTTGGGTCTGAAAGCTAGAAATCTTTTTACCTGGTGACAGTAAATCACATCCCATCAATCATGAGTCAAGTAGTTTTACTTTAGCTTTTTCTAATTGGCAAAAGGCTGATAGGGAGGAGTGAGGGGAGCAAGCCAAGGAATATCTCTTGATGCTACAACCCCTGCAATTTTTTACCCAGCACTCAATGGACTGCTGCCATGCCTAGTACATGAGTATGTCTTACGACCTGCGTTTTCCAGGGATAGGTGTCTATATTGAGTACTTTCAGCATTTCTGTAACAAGAGACATAGGATGCGGACATGGAAGCCGATCAAAGGTTTTACTGGGTTACTGACAGTTGATATCCAAACAGAATATCCAAAAACATAACCGTACAAAGACAAAATACGAAGTTCTAATACCATAAGCAATGGTAAACATAGTCAATAGGGTCAAACTTAGAAACACACAATATATAATAACACTATGAATTACACAGCAGGGTTAGATCAAGACTTCACAAAGCCCTGGCCGCCATATAAAAATGGCTGATGTTCATGATCAGGTGACCTAATAAATGGGCGTCCGCAACCTCTACGCAGGAAGGGGATTTAAGCTTTGGCAGTGGATGTGGCAGTTTCCTTAATAATGGATAGTATATTTTAAAAACATGCTGTTATACTCTAGATACATTTTACCAAAATGTATTTTTGTTCACAAATATTCTGCATCGTGGGCCAGCCGGTGCCCACTCGGCAACTCTGGGAGCAAGGGAAAAAACAACCCCAGACAGGACGCCAATTCATTGTAGGGCACAGACACACAGGTATGTACACAGTCACACACTAAGGGCCACTTTAGAGATACCAATCAACCTAACATGCATATCACGCATGACTGTGAGAGGAAACCAGAGTACCCCGAGCAAACCCACGCAGACACAGGGACTCCACATAGAACGGATCCAGGCTCTACCCTGGGACTGAACCCGGGACCTTCTTGCTGTGAGGCAGCAGTGCTATCCATGAGCCACCATGCTGCACAATATTCTGCAATCATACAAT
>JAUZST010010899.1:0-12182 GCA_034779995.1 Parotocinclus haroldoi | reverse complement strand
TACTACTACTACTACTACTACTACTACTACTACTAATAATAATAATAATAATAATAATAATAATAATAAAACAAAATAGAAAAATATTTTTAAACAGTACTAATGGTTTAAATTAAGTATGTTCAGAAATCACTTTTTCAATTACAGGTGAAGTGCCTTGTACTTTTTTTCGACAAATAAGGTTTGCTCAGGTGACCACCTAAGCAGTAAAGAGAATTAGGTGTGTCTGCTTTTCTAATTCATCAGATACTCTTAATTGTTCCAGAGCTACATTTTACTTATTGCATTACATTTACAGCAATTAGCAGATGCCATTATCCAGAGCAAGAAAAATATCGGCAATATATAAAGAACCTTTATGAATTTATAAATTAATTAATGAAATAGTTAAAATGATGTTTCTCACACCTGTTGTCACAAAGATGTTTGCCTTCTGCAACCTGCTTCTTCTTCTATATATCCCCCTCTTCCTCTCCAATTCTTTGCCATGTCTTGTCAAAGTGGAGTCAGAACCAGGGCCAGCTTCTGTGCCAGTTTCTGTACCCGTGGCAGTACCAGATCCAGTGCCAGTTCCTGTACACAAGGTCATGCGAGTCCTTTTACCCAAGGCCCCTCCTGTTTCTGATATGTCGCCTGTCCCTGATATGTCGCCTGTTCCCAGTGCCCGCTTCAGCCAAGGGCTGGAAGATTTTTGCTGAGGGAGACTACCAGCCACCCCACTTAGACTATTCCCCCCTCAACCCTCAGGACTTCTGGACGTTTCCGCACGTTTGCGCCGGCCATGCAAGGCCTCCAAGGAACCTATGGGGGGAACAGGCCTCCGATCCTTTGGACTCCCAAAGTACATTGTGTGTTGTCTCCACTGTGTTTTTCTTATAGTTTTCTGTTTTGTTTTGTCTTTCCTGCACTCCTTCTCTGTTCCGGTCCCCCTGCTCTGTTTTGCTCTGTTTTTTTTCATCTTCTCCTTTCTTTGGGTGAGTTGCTTTCCTTCTATCATCTCTTCTTTTCTGGAGGCTCTGTTTACTTTACCTCATGTTAATTCTCCTGTTCACCGAGCCTTTGTCTGTCTTTAGCCTAGCCTAGTTTCTGTGTTTCTCTGTATTCTGTAGTGTGTCCTTAAATCATTTTGTCTCGCCCTGTGTT
This sequence comes from Parotocinclus haroldoi, assembly GCA_034779995.1. Taxonomy (NCBI): domain Eukaryota; kingdom Metazoa; phylum Chordata; class Actinopteri; order Siluriformes; family Loricariidae; genus Parotocinclus; species Parotocinclus haroldoi. The sequence continues at coordinate 11,039 of JAUZST010010899.1, read as the reverse complement.
TTCACTCTTATGAGTGTTTAGCCCTTTCCATTTTTCTCTTAGCCCTTGTACTTGGTCCTTATTTTTATGTGTCTGTATTATCACTGCCATTGCATTTGAGCTGTCTGGGCACATTTCTGATAGTGTTATTTGGCTTATTGTCTGTTTCTATCAGGATTCTCATCTTTAGGAGTTCTTGTAGTCTCAGTCTGTTTGGTTTATTGTCACCACACTTTGTTTGCCCTGCTTTGTGCCCTGTTTCACCATGTTTCACATTGTTAATAAAGCTTCCACGTTGTGATTACGTCTGCTTTCCTGTCTCCTTCCTCCATTCGTGACACCTGCACACATATACATTGCATATTTCTATATTTAAATGTCCTGTTTGTTGGAGTATTATAAGACATGGATACGTCTTCATTTTACAAAAAAAAGTCTCAGGCCAGACAGTCTGATGTATGGTGCAATGCCTGATGTCTTTACATCCAAAAATATTCACTTACATCCCATGAGTGTCCTAGAAGTCAGTAGAGGCTCAGAAAGAACTCAGCTCTCTGTGCCAGGGAAAATTCATCTCTGCTTACTGACAGAAATTCAAGCCTCATCATAGAAATCCTGTAGATGTATCTTTTGCTGTCAAAATGCGTTTGTGTTCTACCTAGTTTGAAGCTGTGGGAAATATCATCAAACAGCATTTCAGACATATCTGTGTAGGATTTATCTTTGCAAATGCCTGCTGTATGCCAATATAGAGATTGATCAAAATGACTGGTTTCTGAAATGTATGTGACAGTGGATCATAATATTAAAACTAAATGTTGTACTATAGCCAAACAGGCAATGGTCATACAAATACTTCATATCCAGGAATTAAGATTACATCTAAAAATTGGCAGGAACACAGTGTCAGGTGACTGTTTTGTAATTGTTGCAATAGTTGGTGCTGTTATTACTACAAGGGAAGGCATTAAAGTATAATATACACTAAGTATTAGAGAAGAAATAACACATTGACATGCAAATTTTATGTCTGTGAAACTTGATCGTCTGCACATGGAAAAAATGAAAAATGACAAATAGCAGAATTGGTAAATATGAACACATGCTCTAATGGTATATATTTGTATATAATATGGATAAAATACAGATTGTAAAGGCATAAACAACTGTATATGTAGCTATACTGTAACTGTATATGGAGACTTAATAACATTTTCCCTTCTGAAGGTTAACTGTTAACAGCCAACAATTTTAAATGCGATTTAAAAGACCTAAACGATGGCAAATGACATAACTGGTTAAATCAGTATGTTCACATTGCTTCTGCAGTTTCTTTATTTGTAATTGAAAATCACATGAACATCTCTTTCAATTTTTATGTGTTTTGTATTCCTGAGTTAGCTTACTTACTTTTTTAATGTTAGTTAGCGTAGCCACTAAAGTAGATACTCGGTTTAAACCATGTGTAGGATATACAACGTGCACAAATACACGCACAACACACACACCATCCTAATGTAGTAAAGTTTTTGCTTTAATTTAATGTAGTACTGTCAACTGTGGCATTTTGATGAAGTAAACAGCACTTAGATGTGAAATCAAGAGAAGTCAGATTTATTCATATGTCGCTTTTTTTTTTTTTTTAAATGCCAAACTGATCAAGCACAGGGCAACAGTGTCAAGAAAAACACCCTAAAATGATCAGGAAGAAACCTTGGGAGGACCAAGTCTCAAAAATGTACAAATCCTCTTCCTCCAGACATTCCTGGTCATAGGTAATTTGATGTCAAGGCAGGCAGGCCTGACCAGATATGACCCCGAACTTTGGCCCCAGTAACACAAGCCATGTATCCCAGTGTAAATCTAACCATAAAAACCTAGGTAAATAAGTATGTTTTTAACCTAGACTTAAAAATTTGGAGAGTGTCTGAATTTCAAACTAAAATGGGTAGTTTATTACATAGCTGGAGGGCCATGTATGAAAAGGCATTTACCCTGCTATGACTTTTTAATTTTGATATGTACATTGCACATGAAAAAATTCATTTAATTTAATTCAAAATTTTTGCGAACAAAGTAGTCTGGATTCTAAGACTCACTCAGTTAATGCTGTGCCAGGCTATGTAAAGCTTTATATGTTACAAGAGCTATTTAGTAATCAGTGCTAGTAACCAGTGTAGAGATGCCAGAACAAGAGTTGCTAAGCTAGCAGCTGAGCTAGCCTTCTCTAATGTCTGGATGTGTGTCTCTCTAACACTGCAGTCTTCATCATCAGACTAGCTACAAGTCTACACCTATGACAAATATAATGTACACTGAAGAGTAATGACTGAAGAATTGTAGTTAAACATGCAACACTCGGCACAGGGAACACCTCCAGGGGTAACAAGAATTTAAGCAACAAAACAATTAAAATAGTGTGCAATAATAAATAGACCAGGAATAATAATAGCTAAGAAATAAAACAGCTAAGAGCTATAAACCAAATGCACACTGGGTCAGAGGAAACTAAAGCAGAGTCCAGTGCCGACGTTCAACGGACTTTACATTACATTGCAAACTGTCTTTTCAACTGTAACATTTATCTAACTTAGGTATGATTGATCTACCTTTCTCTATTCTCCCTTCTCCCTGTCTTCTTTTTTTACCTTGGCCATAACCACGTATCACTTTCTGTTTACTCACCAACCTTCGTTTCATATAAAAAGCTAATTTACAGCATTTTAAAGACGCCCTTATTCAGAGCCACTTACTAAAGTGCTTTTTATTTCCTGATAGACCAAACCTAATGTTAGTACAAATAAACAATAGCCTAACAATATAGTCCATCCATTTGTTTTTTGCATTTGCATCTTGCTGAAATGCTGAGTGAATAAGTGAGCTATTTGCAGAGTTTTGCAGTTTCATGCCAATTCATATTACTGAAGCAGTGCTTCAGTATTAACTGTGGTAATAATTTTATATAAAATATATGCAACAGAAAACAATGACTCCAATCAGGCAATGTCCGATTGCATATATGATCATGGTCTGATAAGGTTATTAACCTTATTATTAAGGTAATTAAACTAGTTTCCCCAAATATTACATCTCCAGATGCATTAGCTGAAATACAGCTGCACTACAGTAGCTAACATATGAATACTGTAATGATGGACGAAATAACGACTCTGATGCAGAAACTTTTTTTTTAAATACAAATAAGAATTAATAAAACGAATGCTAACATTACAGATGAAGAATAAGGGGAGCAGCCTTATGTGACTCAGCAAATCAGTGAGAGAAGCTGAGTGTAACATGGTGTGTCAGCATGCAGCCAGATCAACCAGTGTGCAGAGAAACGATTCAGCACACAGATGAATCAGCGTGCAACATAAGTCTGTGAGAGAGCATCAAAAGCAGATAGTGCGCATCAGTGTGATCCAAGTGTCTGACATGGTGTGCCTTAAAAGCACCACACTGATAACAGAGGCTGGATCTGTGCTCTTTAGAAGAAACATTAGCAGGACCAATACTTGAAAAAAGGGGGCAGCATAGATGATGTAAAAATACAATGTGCGGATCATGGGACAAATGCAGATACAACTCGACTGATAATGGGATGATATAATAACAGTCATGTAAAGACTCACATCAGAGTCTTTCCTATTTATATCCATACAAGGCATTATCTTGTACAGATCATCCCCGATTTAGAATAACAAAACATTTACGAGTCATTCATGAGTCTGTGTCACCAATGCTATATTTTTATGGGATAAACATAATAGATACATAAACATAGAGAATATGACAATTTACATTCAAAACTATGGTGGCGAAAGTGCCAGAGTGTTGGCTTCAGGTGGTATCTCTCAGGCCGGGATCAGAAAAAGAGATCCTATGCACTTTCATGCTTTGTGCACAAGCTCTATGAATTGCAGGAGAACTTGCACCAGTATACATTAACTTGGATGGATCAGATGGATCAGCAACAGTAAAAGTAGCAAGGGCCTATATAGGTGACATCTCTGGTCTAGTCTTGATCTGGTATTATGTGGTAAACTTTCCTCAGACCAGATAATTTGATATAAAAGGTATGCGGAGGTGGTATGTCTATAGCAGAAGTTTTCATAAAATCGCTCGATTTTTTATCGATCAATCAGATCGCTCGATTTTATCGACCAATCAGATCGCTTGATTTTATCAACCAATCAAATCACTCGAATTTATCGGCCAATGAAATCGCTCGATTTTATTGACCAATCAGATCACTCGATTTTATCGACCAATGAAATCACTCGATTTTATCGACCAATCAGATCGCTCGATTTTATCGACCAATCAAATCGCTCGAATTTTTTGACCAATCAAATCGCTCAAATTTTTCGACAAATGAAATCGCTCGATTTTATCAACCAATGAAATCGCTCGATTTTATCAACCAATGAAATCGCTTGATTTTATCAACCAATGAAATCGCTCAAATTTATCGACCAATGAAATTGCTCGATTTTATTGACCAATCAGATCGCTCGATCTTATCAACCAATAAAATCACTCGATTTTATCGACCAATCAGATCGCTCGATTTTATCGACCAATCAAATTGCTCAAATTTATTGACCAATCAGATCGCTCAATTTTATCGACCAATCAAATCGCTCGAATTTATCGACCAATCAAATCGCTTGATTTTATCGACCAATTAAATCGCTCAAATTTATCGACCAATTAGATCACTCGAATTTATCAACCAATCAGATGGCTCGATTTTATCGACCAATAAAATCGCTCGATTTTATCGACCAATGAAATCGCTCGAATTTATCGACCAATCAGATCGCTCGAATTTATTGACCAATGAAAATGTTCGAATTTATCGACCAATCAGATCGCTTGATTTTTTTTACCAATGAAATCGCTCGATTTTATCGACCAATCAGATCGCTCGATTTTATCGACCAATGAAATCGCTCGATTTTATCGACCAATCAGATAGCTCGATTTTATCGACCGATCAGATCGCCCGATTTTATCGACCAATGAAATCGCTCGAATTTATCGACCAATTAAATCACTTGATTTTATCGACCGATCAGATCGCTCGATTTTATCGACCAATGAAATCGCTCGAATTTATCGACCCATGTATTCGCTCGATTTTATCAACCAATCAGATGGCTCGATTTTATCGACCAATCAGATGGCTCGGTTTTATCGACCAATGAAATCGCTCGAATTTATCCACCAATCAGATCGCTCGAATTTGTTACGTTACGTTGTAAAAAGTGCTATATAAATAACATTTATTTGAATTGAAGGCGGGAATCACCCCTCGACAAAATTAGATTAGCTCATCAACAATGAGACAATTCATAAATCCAAATTAACTTACGTTTAAGTATGTCTTCATCACATCAGAGGTGTACATGGACATGGGAAGCATATGCAAACATTTACCAAACAATGGATGGCTCAGGCTTGAATCTGGAGCTGTAAGGGGACAGCACTTACCACTGCATTACTATGCCGCCCACATTAAAGAAATATTGAACTCTCTCGAGTTCTTACCTCTAAGGTCAAAGTAGTTGTTCTGCTCTATTTCCAATCAAATCACACTTGAGTAATGATCAACTTTCAGTCCTTACCTGGATAAAATGTGTTTGGATATGAAATAAAACAGAAATGTCTCCCAGTGGACTGAACTGGCAACTGTGCTGTGCTACCAGTTGTACATTAATGTCTAATATAATTTTGTCCCCTAGCTTCTGTATTTTTTCCTTTGCTGTGACCATCTGTTCGGCACATCTGTGCAGGATGTTCAAATCAACGAAAGAGTACAGCTTATGGTAACTAAGGAAAATTCAGTAATTTGACAGAATACAGTAAAATCATGTAGAAAAATAAATGAAAGAGCCAATTAAGGGTTGCTTCATTTGTATTGATAATTTAGTTAAAATAGTTAAATATGTTGAACATAATTTAAGAATGTATCATGACTATTTTTTAAATGTATCATTAATAATATATAATATTCAAAGAACAACACGCCATTTTGGCACTGTTTTTGTATTTTTTGTCTGTTTGAAGTAAACGTTTAAAAGAAGATTTGCTCTTACTCGCGTTGTATCAAATACTGGTTGTTAGACTAGCCGCAAATGTATTGCAAAATGATTTTAAGGGAATAGAGCACCACTACAATAAATGATAGCATGAGAAAGGTTTTTTTTTAAGTACAAATTCTGTTTAAAGCATGATATCAATACTGCTCACAAAAATTAGGAATAACCCCATAATAATTATAATGAAACATCCCCGATATTTTTGTGAGCAGTGCATATGCTGCATGGACCAATCATAACTGAGATTTCTGGAATGTTGTTATTTATTCATTTAGAAAGAATTGTTATATAACAAATATAACACTAATTTAACTGTGCTCTCTGCAATAGCTCTACACTTTATGCACTGGATTGCTAATTTACTTATTCGACTAATAACAATTTCTATAAACTATTTTAATAAACTATTTGTACTGATACTTATTTATGTGTTTGAATACTTACATCCAAACTTACATTTCTAATTTCCTTCCAAACTTCTTGTTTAGTTACCAAAACCTCTATTTATCATATGCATATTTTTCCAAGCAAGTACACACTCTTATATTATCAGCCATATATATATATATATATGCTGTGTTAAAAGTAATTTGCTTTTTCATTTGTTAAAGGGGTGGTTTTGTGGTTACTTTTGTGTTATAGTCAGGACTGCATGTGTTAGGATTTTTTATATTTAACATATGTCTGCATTGGCTTCCTGCAGGTACTATTGGAACTCTGTCTAGGGTTTGTTCCTGCCTGTTGATGCCCTTGTACCCAACTCTATGCATTAAGTGGGTACAACCACAAAGTAATGAATTTGCCACTGAATGCAACTTGGGTTTAAATAACTAGAAGTTTTGTAAAACTACACTTACCGTTTTGCATTTAGAACTGCCTTAATTGCACTTGTCATAGATTCTGCAGCTGTTGCTGATTTGTTGATTGTACATCCAAGATGCGAGTCTAATATTCCACCACATCCCAAAGGTGATCTATTGAACTGAGATCAAAGCTTTGGCTCACAGAAGATAGGTACACTGCGATCATGAAGGCACATATAGTCAGTTGTGGTCTGTGGTCTGTGGCATCTAAACAATGCCCAAAGTGTGCCAAGAAAATTATTTACACCATTACACCACCAGCAGCAACATGAACTGCTAATAGATGCAAAATAGATTCATATTTGTGCCAAATTCGTACTTTACCCAAAGAAGTTGCAGCAATTTGTACTTTTTTCCAATCTTTAATTGTTCAGTTTTGGTGAGCCCATGCAAACTGTAGCCTCCGTTACCTGCTTCAGCTGACAGGAGCAGTAGCAGGTGTAATTTCCACTGCAGCAACCCATCTGCTGTTGTGTATTCAGATATGCTCTTCTGCATCCATTGGTTGTAACAAGTGGTTATTTGAAATATTTTCACTTTAACTTGTCAGCTTCATCAAACAATGTTTTGTTTTTCTTAGAATTTCACTCTTTCAAACTTCTCGGCTTAGAGATTTGTATATTTATCTCTTTTTTCCTTTTGTGTGCTTTCTGTTTCTTTTGTATTTTGCTTTCATATGCACCAAAACAGTCAAACAATTTACTGGCAGCATCTCTGGGTCCTGTTCAGTTTAACGAATGCATCAGTCAGATGCACTCATTACGACTAAGTGCAGCCTGTTAAAGTCGTTTTCACCAGTCATGCCATGGCTTCTGGGCAAAGTGGTTCACAAGCTTGACACAAGCATGAACAAAAGCCTTCGGTGGCCCTCTCTGGTCAAAGGCTTGACAATATACTTAACAGTATTGGTATTGGGTGTATCCCTTCTACATATTTCACTCTTCTAGGGCTTTATTCTAGATTTTGAAACATGAATGTGAGGTCAAGCAATGACCTGGTGAAAGTTAAATTGTTGAGCAGGTGAAAACCTGTGACAAGGTCATCTATTCTGCTGTTACTGTTTCCTTAGATTTACCAATGTTCTCCATAGCTCGTAACTATCCTCACACGTGGTGTGATTATCCCCTTTTTGAGTGTACATTAAACTTTCTTGGGCATTCAGGCAGGTTCCCTAGAGGTTTATATGTTTTAGCCATCTTAATTATTTCCCTAATAGTGGATTTGGCCAATTTCCGCTTCGTGACTACTTTCTAAAAGCTGTTATGAAGGTCAAAATACTTTCATCCTAAGGCTATGAACTTTTTTTAACGCCTGCATGGAACCTCCTTAACTTCCATTGACAAATTTAAACCTCAAGAAGGAGCTGTATGAGAAAATTATCTGTCTGAACTCCACTGGCCACTGCTCAGCCCTTGAGAAATGATAAGCCTCCCTTTGCTCTTTTATGTCCTTGAATTGACCTCATTCTAATTCACTTTGAATTAAAAAGTATAAATGCAATTGTCTACTAAATGAGAACATTCATAAATTAATAGAAATCAAGCTGTAACAAATCAAATGGAGTTTCATTTGGAATGATAAAAAAGATGTTTAATCTCACTAATCATCTCCGTTTAAGAGAGGATACAAGCCTGAAAATACATTTACATTTACAGTATCTAACAGACGCCCTTATCCAGAGCGACTTACGAAAGTGCTTCACTAAGACAACACTAACATAATCTATCCCTAATAATCAGGAATCTGAACAAGAATACACATATTGTTGTGTTTTATTTATTTATTTATTTTTTGTAAAGGAATGTTAACTCTATATATCAAGATTGTGGGTCAATGTGCTACATTACCAATACTATAAACTCCCATCCTGTCACATTTACATCATGCACCCTTATCACTTAAGGGTGTTACAAAATAATTACAAAGAGGATCCCACAAGACCTGTTGGCCAATCTGATCCTATCCATGCTCCATGCTCTTGGGTAACAATACACCCTACTGAACAATCTACATGAGACCACATGTGGCACACTTGTCCATTTTGACATGCTTCATACATTCTTCACTCCCAAGAATATGTCACTTGCTACTTAATCAAGATATCAGAGTTTGAATCTCATTTTCATAATCAAACAACTTTCTTGCTTTTTTATTTGCTTCATATTCATTTTGAAATATCCCCTAATTTATGTGAGCAGTGTAGTTTGTACATTATTGTTTAAATTTACAGCATTTGGCAGATGCCCTTTTCCAGAGCAATCTACAGGAGTGATTGGTACAGTATTCTTCTTTCCCTATGCTAATGCAAAATAACCAATAGCCCAAGAACACGATCCAAATAGATCCAGCGGAGACTTATTGTAGGTAAATCCACAAACACTCATTTTTTGGTATTTGTATTAAATGTACAATTGAATTTTCACCCTCCGCTTGTAAGCTCCAGATGTTCATGATGCCCCACAGCACTCAAGACACTGTCATGGATGCCAGCCCAAGACACTCATGACATCACAACAGCCCTAGATGTGACTGGTGCTAATGGCTCTACCTCAGTGGCCCTGATATTTATGAATCCACTACAGCAGGCCATTGATGTTCCTGAAGGAGCCACATTGGTCTGTAATTCACTTCATGCAGCAAGTCAGTGACTCACTTGAAGCTGCCAAGGCTATCCAGACACTCCTTGATACCACCCAGGCTGTCCTCCTGATCCTCCAGATTCTGCTCAGGCAGTTCCTGACATTCCTACCACCATTAAAGCAATCCCTGTCAGTTCTGCCACCTCTATGGTGGCCCCTGAATTGCCTGCCTTATTGACCCTCTATGCCCTCATGATGTTGTTGATTACAATTCACGTGCACCCAGTTTGCACATTGTTGTTTACTCTGTAAACAAATGGCCTAGCTGCATTCTTTGTGAAGTATTAAGGTTTTAACTATGTTTTGGTCCCCATTTGCTTTCGCTCTTGTTAGTCTGTATACACACCTTTCTGTGTATACTAGTCCTGTGGCATAAGAAAGAGAGTGAGTATATAATGTTTGTCAATGTATACATGAAGAAAGTTGCATGCATTTACAATAATATGTCATTGAGTTTTTGGGTGTCCCATTTATGTTACAATATATAATAATATCCACATGTATAAATCCATTTGCTGGATCTGTAGTACGATTGCAATATCAAATAGCAATCCCTATGAATTCTGAAGAAACTAACAAACACTTTGGCCTGTCCAATATATAGGCATGCCATTTTGCATTGTCTCCAAAGTATTTGAAATGTATGCATTAAAATAGAGGCAAAATATAAATACTGATTTAACAATAAAAATGTATTCTGTTGTCAATACTAAACATTTCCAACAAATTTTCCATGGTACAGTACACACATGCCTGGTATTTCGTGTTACATTTTAAAGCTATTATTTTTTATTAATAGCTTTTCTGCATAGTTCATCACAGGAGCATGGCACACAAGATGATACAACAAGCTGCTATGGGTTCATGCACTCACTCACTTACACCAGTTGATTGCTTTCTTCTCCCTTCAGATTACTATGGTAGGATTATCACTTTGTCCTCTGAGGTCTTTATAGATGCATTTCATAAAATCATTCGGCCTTTAAAATTCAGACCATGTCTGGCTGGGATTGCCCCGTCCATCTTACTGACATCACATTACAGACCGAAGAACAAAGGAGAGATTATATATTCAACACATTCTCTAGGTGGTTTCCCTTATCAAGCGGTTTTAACTGGATGTTGATCTCAGGTATATGAGATTGGACCTTTATCTATGTGGTGTATTGGAGTATTAAATATTTCCTGTAGTGCTGTATGTTCTTACTGGCTGAAAACAGTAAGGACAAATATACGTAAATAAGAAAATATTACTACTACTTAAAACATTGATAGAAATGTTTCACGATTAAATGCTTGTCATAATTTTAATTAAATAGAAGTAGACAGTGGTGTACAAAGTGGTGAAAAAAGTTAAAAGTCAATTATAGTGAACTCAACTGCTGACTGCTCTCTATAACAAGTTATACAATATTCTTATCATCAGTAGATATATAGATAGATCAGTATATATA
>JAUZST010010898.1:0-12183 GCA_034779995.1 Parotocinclus haroldoi | reverse complement strand
TTTGTGTGTCTCTGTCTCTCTCTCTCTGTGTTTCTCTCTGTCTCTCTCTGTCTCTCTCTCTCTCTGTCTCTCTCTCTCTGTCTCTCTCTCTCTCTCTCTTTTGTTCTTTCTTTCTCTTTCTCTCTCTTTCACTCAGCTAGAACTTACAGCAGTAATAATTTGTGATTAAAAATCTGCCTTGTGGGCATAACATATTTGTACTGTGCAGCATCTGTTTACGGTGCTACATGTAGGTGTGTGTGTGTGTGTGTGTGTGTGTGTGTCTGTTCACACTCTCAGGGAAGCTCAGTGACAGTGAAACCCTATAATTGTCCAATTAGCCTGAACACGAGCTGGAAAATTAAAGCAAGCATATTATTAATACAGAAAAAAGGAGGCGGGAGAACATTTACTACGTGAACAGAAAGCGTGTGGACGCCAGGTCTAATTGTCTGGAGACAAGATGACTGATATGTCGGTGTAGCTTAGTGGTCGTAAGCTTTATTGTAATTTTGGATCCGATGTGGTCCAACTCCCAGCGCTGTAACGACTTCTACCCAACTTTGCTTTGGACTGGTGGATCAATCAGGGCACATGCCCACTCGTTGTCCAGAGAATTCTATAAAAGCGGGGTTAAAACGTCAAAATAGATGAATGAATATAAAAATGAGAGCTCTTTTCGCGTTGCCGTATGCGAATAACAGAGAAGGAAATAAGCGATAAAAGAAAAACCCAACAACAAAGCAATATGCAGTCTGAAAAAAAAAAAAAATCTCTAAAAGCCAACATCTCCGTTTATTTCTCGCATGAGAAATTAAATCCCTTCTTCCAGTCAGTCCCACTTGCGTTTATGAGATTTGTTTATGTTCAGCTCAGAGGGAAGGTACAGGAACAGAAATAAAACGGGAGATCAGTTTCTCAAAGGATGGACCCTGACAGCTTTTAGCTGGACATTCCAAGCGGTCTGTGAGTCAGTCTTTGTTGAGTAGACTTGGCACTGGATGAAAGGTGCGTAGGGGTACACCGTGCTTTTGAGTGTGTTCTATTGCTGGTCTTTTCTTGCTAGGTGCACCTACATAACCAGCATGCAGTAATGGAATACGAATATGCTCTGGATATACTCCTGACTTCATCAGTCACAACCCTGCTTTTGGTTACCAGGAAGAGACATAAGACAAATGGTTTGCACCCCAGGCCAGGGTAGTAAAGGATTTTTTTATTAGGTGGCACACGGGGAAAATGAGTACATGAGGTTTGATTTTCGGGCAAATGAAAACAGGTACTGGAACAGTGGCACAGCACAACAGCCTGAAAATAGTTCTGTATGGACAGGACACCATAATTTAGTTCTTTTAAACACAAAAATATGAGACACGGGGAGTGTAGACGTTCTTTCTGTAGTCCTAAAGTCCTCCCTGCCTGTTGTAGGTGTTTTGTAAACAGCAGGGAAAGCAGAGAAAAAAAAAACTCCTAACTCCAAAAAACAGCAGGTCAGGGTACGTAAAGGTTTATATATTTATATTTATTTACATATTTATTGACATGTATGACAATACCGAGCCATTTCTATTTATCAGTTTATATGTCGTCATATTTGTTTCATTATATTTCTTTAAGTTTGTAGTTCTGTAGTTACAGATTGTAGTCCTTCTGTTTCTCCACATACTTCGTTAGTCCGCTTTCCTCTGTTCTGTAACCTCTAGGGATTGTTTATGGTAAAAACGTGATCTGGTATCGAGCGTCATTTCCTTACACTCCATCTGCCTGCAGTGCAGTGTAGTTTGTGTAGTTGTTTACCCCTGCTTTGTGGAGAAGGGGTTTTGTTTACCTTCAGTTTTACACACTTTTGGGAACATGTATAATGCTGTTACTCACCCATGTAAGAGAAGCTAATCGTGTGTGTGTGTGTGTGTGTGTGGTCCAGTTTGTTTCTGTCATTACATAACAGAATGATAATCTTCAAAAGTTTGTGAAAGCTGTCTTGAGTGTGCAAATGTTTGCGAATGTGTTTATCTGCATGCCATTGGGAACTTCTGTGTGAACCTGCTGCTCGAAAGCTGTGCCGAACTAACTGTGCCCATACCACAGCCATGCGTTCATTCGTCATTCCTTTTCTTATCCACTTCATTTTGGTTAGGTCCCAGGTAAGCCTGGCGTCTGAATGGCAGCACAGGGCACAAGGCAGGGACAGGGCGCCGATCCATTGTATGACGCACGCACCCACGCACACTAAAGTGTGTTTTAGAGGCACCAATTAACCAAACATACGTTTTTGGTTGGGGTAGGAAACTCACAGGGACATGGGGAGAACATGCAAACTTCACTCAGACATGCCCAAGGTTGGGATCGAACCAGTGACGCTGCGCCCCCATAGACGAGAGAGAGAGAGAGAGAGTCAGTAACAGTCAGTCAGTCGCATTATAATGATGTCATTAATCCCAGGCAGCAGCTCTGGTGGCTCAGAGTAAGAACCAAGTGCTGAAAATCGCAGTGCCTGAGAACTTTCTGACCCGTGTCTGTGCCCAGTGAATCCCAGGTTAGGTTTGAGTCCCTTCCCTGCGCCCCTGACCTGGATACGTGGAGGGACAGGACGCATGGCGTTGCTTTTGCTTGTGTGTGGACCTCTGGTCTCACATCTGTTTCTTTCAGCGCTAAGGCTAAACAATCATTACCTCTTAAAACTGCTGAATGAAGCAGAAGTGCAGGATGTAGGTGGGAGCAGGAAACCCAATTATTGTACTGATTTCTATTCATTGCAGCGGGTTAAGGGATAAATACTCCATACTTTCTGGGAGGAATTTGAACAGGATGGTACGAACACATCAACAAAACTCAGTGATGAATATCTAGTGCAGGTCCTAAAGGGATCTCAGCGCACTGGGAACATATGGTTCATGTAATATTAATGTTACAAATCACTCTCTATAAGGATCTGTTGATGTAAGAGGCTGAAATTTAACGAGGGTTTTCATTCAATGCGACGTTTAGCTTCAGTTAATACAAAACGAACATTTTTTAAAAATGAACAGGAGCGTAAAGGTGTGCTTTTGAGATCTGGTGAGGAGACCAGACCAGAAACCGGTGGGATACGACTTTGTGACACCCCTTGTGACACACTTTGTGCGTTATCCTGTTGGAAGTATCATCGGAACTATGGTGGTTATAAAGGGGTGCACGTGGTCAGCAACAATACTCAGGCAGGCCGTGGGGATTAAAGGATGCTCAGCTGGTATGAAGGGGCCCAAAGCATGCCAAGAAAAAAGCACCCCCACCATTAAACGCCAACAGCCTGAATCCTTGATACAGAGCAGAATGAACTGCTGCTTGTCCCTTAATTCAGTGAGCTGCTGCGATGTGATTGGTTGATTAGACATTTGCGATAACAAGCAGTTGAACAGGTGTTAAACACCCCAAAAAACCTGGCTCTCATCCACGTCTCCAAAGCTGGGCATTGCTTTTGATTTTTGGAAATTTGTGACACGATTTACCGACGTTCCAGAAGCTCAGGGCTACTTTAAGCGAGTGCGTGTGTATATGTGTGGACGTAAGAGGGCTCGGGGTGGTGTGAGGGTGGTACGTGGACGGTATGTGCGTGGTATGAGAGGGCAGAAGCTAAGAGGATTAGAAGCTGTTGAGAATTAAGGCTCTGGGGTAGTCTGTCCCATTATGTATGAGTCTCAGCTCTGAACATAATCAACGCTTCTATTATTGTTCTCGGTCTTGTGACTCCTCACAACACAGACGGTCTTTTGATCAGGAAGGATGAATGATTGACACAAAAATGTGGATAATATGGGGACAAATTAGGAAAGAATTTAATCTATCTGACTAATGCGGCCATTTGGGACTGCGGTAGCCTAGCGGTTAAGGTACTGGACTCTGGACTTCATAGTCCAGGGTACAAATGCTGCCACAGTTGGGTCCTTAAGCAGGACCCATTGTCCCTGATTGTAAGACTGTATAAGTTGTAAGTCGCTCTGGATAAGGGCGCCTGCTAAATGTATGTAAACTTGTAACTTTTACATTATATCTGGAATATTTTCCCTGATTCATTCCAGACATAATTAGACCCAGCTACCCATTAATTGTTGCTGAAATAATTATACACGAGACCAAAACCAAACAACCGGCCTGTATAGTTCTCGAACCCGGCTGGAACAGAATTGGCTAGTGACTTGGCACACAGGTTAACTTTTAGCTTTCCGTGGAAAAATGCGTGCACATGTGTGATTAATGACGCCTGATTCTGTGCTTCTGTGTCACACAGAGGCTCTCTGGATCAGCAAACCCCTTTAATCAATTTTCTGTCACGGCTCTCCGCCTTTCTGCGACTGTACACTATTATTGAAACCACAAACACTTAACTTCGGTCTGAGCGCCATTGATTTTGTTCGAATGCAAACAAAATCACAATCAATTTCAATTTGCGCCTTGAAGTAAATACAATAGCGCTTGTATGAAACATAGCGAAAGTTGGTTTCAACCTAAATAGGCTCAGCTCAGTCTTCATTCAAATAAAATCCAATATATTCCGGTTGGCAAAAGCACCCTGAAATGTCGGCTCGCTGCCACCGTCTGCAGAATTGTCACAATCTGTCAACAGGTGGCTGCACATATAGCTGAGTTCTTAGTGTCCCTCGCATCACTGCTGGAGTGACCGACTGTTGTGCCCTGGCTCTCCAAATCATCACACCAACAGCTGGGGCAGTGTGGCGCTCCGCAGAGGTGAAATGAACAAGAAACCAAAATAAATCATCTTTAGAACCAATCCAGTAGTGATATGAGGGACACTAACAACTCGGCGATCTGCGCAGAGACGCCAATTCTTCGATTTATCGCCAATGGGAGAACCAGCACTACCCACCCTAAACCATTTAAATTAATTATTCAAACAAGTCCATAAAATATTTATTAATAATAATATTTCATTCGTAATAAACACAAATTGTTAGATGTGTTTAGTAACAAGATAATATAATTGATCAAGTAAATATGTACCTTTTTTCTCCGATTCATGCCGACTCTCACCTTTCTGGACTGGTGCCCGGTTGGACAGTTCACTGTGGGCCCTGCAGTAGACGTCTCCTGTAGTTTCGAGGCTTTTGGAGCTTGTTTCATGCCTGTCTCCGTCCTCATGCTTTTCGGATCATATTCCATAAGCTCCACATAGACATGAGCAGTGAGGCAGAGGATGGAGAGAAGAAGACACACGCATACAATCACACACCTGTTCATCTTCTGCTTCAGCATGCTGGAGCTTCTCAGATCTTCTCTGGCCCTCTGGGGTCCTTCCTTTCAAAGTGGTCTCTTCATGTTCTGACCTTCGCTCACTTTAAATCGGTCCTTCTTTGTCCTTCGTCTGTCTTGCAGGAGCTTGAACCCAAGCAGAATCACAAATTCCGGTGTCTTGGATCATGCCTGCAAGAGCTTGTGTGTGTGTGTGTGTGAGTAGCAAAGAGCTGCAGATGTTTGGAAACTCCTCCTTCACAAAGAACACACACACTCTCTCTCTTCTGAACTTCTGGAACCTCCCCCTCTTGAACACAGCAGCCATCTCTGTGCTCAGTATCGGTGTGTTCAATCTCTGAAACGCTTCCCAGATCAGACACAAACCACATGGCAGCTGATTTTTTTTTTTTCTCCTTTCGGCATCCACACGTGACTCATCGAGTTTCAATCAAACCCTTTCCAACACTCACAAAGGATGGTGCCATGAGAAGTCACCCTGAACATGCACATTACTTAATATATCTTTTTCAGTTTTATATGATCTATATGCAGATTTGATTTCATTCTGAGATTCACCACCATTTATCCTGCTCAGGGTCTCTGGGGAAGGTCTGGAGCCTCAAGGCTGAACCTTGGACATAATGCCAGTCCATTGGAAGATTCCATAAACATACCACCTGCTGCTCTTCACCACAAGCCCCACCCAGGACCCGAAACCAGTCAATCAGGAATTGCTGGCTCCAACAGCTGGCTCATAAACATCTACATTAAGTCCGTACAACATGCTGACTCTGTAATGCTACAGAGTGCCCCACTGGGTTACTTACTAGATATCTGAAGGCTTCATTTTGCTCGTGGTGTGATTGTTGCAGGATGCCCACTCATATGAAGTGCATAGTCCTCCTTCCCCAATATCTCAGACTCTCATGATGCAAATTCTTCATCGAGGGGGCAGCTCTTTGCGACCCTCAACCAAAAACCACTTCTCTCACAACTCCAGACTGATTTGACTTGGTGGGGGCACATCTTTTGTCGATTTATGACAGGTAAAAAAAAAAGATTTACAAAAGAATAAAGTAAAATGTTGAAACCATTAGATCGTGTAAGCTATACGGGGGCTAAAACGATGAGTAGAAATGGATTGGAAAGAACAGATGAAAAGGAGTGAATAGAAATCCCAGGAAAAACCTACTGTCAAATTTCATAGTATAATTGCAAACTTGGTTGACTACAAACTGACCATGAATTATTTCACAGTTCCACCATGGATTTTGATGGTTATTTGGCCACTTCATAGTTCTACTGTCAAAGTTCGGAGTACATTTGACCTGGGAAGTACTTAGATCAAGTAGAAAATTAAATTAAACAGCCATTTTCTTCCATCCTCAAACACCGCTAATCAAACTGTGAACCCCAGGCTCTCCTCTCACAAAAGCCAATTGTGGCTGTGAAGGTTCCAGACGCACCAACATTTGTGTTGCCAGTCCCGCGAAATATTCATTAGAAATGTATTTTTTTTTTCAGAGTAACAACGTGTTTAAACGTTCAGATCAAACTATTTAGTTGTGATAATAACTCTCTTCCAAAGTTATGCCCGTCTTTTCCCTTTGTATTTCGTCCATAGCACAATAGTGCCCCCTGTCGGACACTCCGTTCAGATAAGGAAAGCTTGCTATGAACCGGTTAGAATAATAATAATAATAATAATAATAATAATAATAATAATAATAATAATAATAATAATAATAATAATATGTCCTGTAAGACCATTTGCATTAAGGCTTTTAAAATGGGTCGTGCTGGTTCTCGAGGCACCGTTACAGTCTAGAGCGGAGCGTCACACAGTAATTCACAATAAGTCCCAATTTAGAGCAGCCAGTTCATTTAATGACTTGCATTTGAGATTTGGGAAGAAACCAGCGAGCTAATTAGGAAATGAACAAAGGGAGAACCTTCACAAAAGCAGTAATGAGAGCAAAAATTATTCCTGAATGTTAATAAGAAGTCATTTAGCCCAAGCTTGGTCACTTCCAGATGTTTGCCACGCCCATTCATGTTCCTATGCTTCTATAACAATTACCAATACTGATTTGTAATATAAGTAGATTTAAAGACATTTTTAGGGAAATTAAATATGACTCATATGTACTATGTTATACCAGTGGATCTGAGTGGGTTTCCTTCCGGCGATTTCCTGCCAAATTCCAAACACATAGGTTAGGTCGATTGGTCTCTGTAGTGTCCCAGTGTGTGTGTGTGTGTGTGTGTGTGTGTGTGTGTGAGTGAGTGAGTGCAGTGGGTTGGTCTCCTCCTTGCACTCTGTGCTGCCGGTTGGTCCCTGGATTCCCGTTACCATTAATTGGATTATTTGGGTATAACAATGAATGAAAGTATAATAGGGTATGGTGCTCGTCCTCCACCACTGGGTCCTGGTTGTGCTTTCCCACTGTGCTTAGTGGGAGTATTTGTTGAGATTATTCATATTTGTTGCAGCGAGACATTGAGAAACAAATTCACCAGTCCAAGAGATGTGGATTGATGTGAGGAACGCAGTCCCTCAGGAACCTGCTGCCCTGTGTGTAACCATCCATCGTCTCATATGGTGACATCTGAGCATCCAAATAGCTCCAGGTCACACAAAGCTCCTCTGGTATGTGGAATTATATGTGTTGGATCTATAACCGGATCCTGCCCAAAAACGTCCAGTCACTATGTTTATATTTACACTTCTTTATTCACAAATACCAGAACCAAGAACCAAGACGAGAGCTGTAGCTTCCTCTTCTCAAAGCTGTGCACATGGGCTCTGGAGATCCCCATCAGGAAGCCTTGGTGAGTGTGAACCCAACAGCTGAACATGGCGGTGTGTGTGTGTTTCTGTGTGTGTGTGAGACACTGCTAAAGCTTTATTCTGCATCCAAGTAGCTGCACTGTTTCTAGGATCGAGCGTGGATAAATAAAAGGCATTTTAACAAATTAAACTCAATCACGTTGGCATAGTTGCCTGTGCAGAAAGTTTAGGCACCCTGGTCATATTAGATTTAGAATCGAATGTGCAGGTTTAGGGACCTTTCTGATTTTTTCAGCACATAACTGTTAATGACGCATTCAGATTTGTAAACGTTTCATCGAAACCCCAACGTGAATGGTGTTTTTAAAATGTATATATATATATATATATATATATAATGAATAATATACTAAGAGGGCTGCTCGGATGGTTGGACCCATCACTGCGGTGCCATGATTATCATTTGTACCTTTAATCAAATCTTTAAATTGCTGCTTAAACAACACAAAGCAGAAAGGTGTGACTAGGTCTAAGTGACTCATCAGTCATCAGAAGAGTTTGATTAATCACACTAATCGCATTTCGGGGTGTTCCTATGGCTGATTAATATGGCCTCGTTACCATAAAGAACCTTAATGCTGGTATCAAAATCGAATTGGTCTCAAATCCTTTTTGTTAACTAGGCAACTCTTGACACTATTAAGTATGCAATGACCAACTCAAAATTTGAAATCCTATATATTTTTATACCGATGTTTCGGTGTACATCAATAAATACGTAAGAACTGTAAATACCGTAAAAATGTAGTCAGTCATTTTGTGACATGTAATATACAGTATGATGACACGTAGCGATAAAAACACCTTGTACTGTGTTGATTGTAAAAAAGGTTTAACACTGAATTAGTGTCGGATATTTCTGATAAAGTCTGATAAAGTGGCTGGACATTTTTGGCTGGTGAAATATTGTCAGTCCAGTGGCGACAGTGGTGTAGTTTAAAGCTCCAGCAGCACTGCTGTATCTGATCCACTCACACCACCACCACATCAACGTCCCTGCAGTACTAAGAATGATCCATGACTTAAACAGTACCTGACCTGTGGTGGTCCTGACCATTACAGAACACAGTAAAAAAAAGGGGGGCGATCCAAGTATGGAGAGAAACAGATTGGCTAGTCTGTAACCGTGGAACTACAAATTGCTCCTATGTGGTTAGTGGAACCGATTAAATGGAAAACGAGTGGAGAATTAGGGTGGTGTACCTCCTAAAGTGATCAGTGGATTACAGAACCCTTGTTGCCCTCTCTAATCACGCTGCTGGTTTCTCATTTTTACGCCTGCAGTGAACTTTTTCTGCCCCCGTGTGAAAGTGAGCGTGCGCTCCGTAGGAAACTTTTAAATACTGCCTGGGAGGCAGAGGCGCTTTAACCAAGCTCCCGAGGCTTCCAGAGGCTCGCCATGAGCACCAACGTGGAGAAAGTGTTCGATCAGCTCGGCCATTTCGGGAGGTAAGTGCTTCATTCTGGTAAGGTGAAGAACTGTGCAAACGTAGCCGCTGTTGCCCCGGCGGGAACCAGAGAGGGACTGAGGGAGGTGAAGGAAATACAGAAGTAATCACATTGCTATTTAAAAGAGCCTACATTTAAAGTGCGTTAACTGTGAGAACAACGCACTTAAATGCCATTATAAGAACGGATGTATTGTAACATCCACAAAATAAAAAAAAAAAAAAATCAAACGCAAACTTTGTAATAGCAAACAAAAAAAACAGGTGATTTTATCGGGCAGATTCTGTTAAGATGACCCCTAAACTTAAATTCAGCGACGTATCACTCCCACTATCAATCAAACTCCATGACCTGAGCTATTTCTTTAATAGGATTTAATATGAAACGTAAAATCACTAAGACTGGCTGTTAGTCATTCATGTCAGCGTTGGTGGAAAACATTTATTCACCTCCAACACCGCTTCTGAGTGTGAACTTACGGGGCAAATGTGATAAAACAGTAATAAAATCCTTAAGTTTTAATATAATTTACGCTTTGAGCTTGTCGTTTATGAATTTACGCGTTCGACCGCAAATAGATAGGCTGTGTTCCAATCTGCTCCTTATTCCCTACATGAGTTCGCTATATAGTACGGCATTTCCATAAACTGCTCTGACAAATCAGGGGATTTTTCATTATGGGATATTTCCTTTGGAAACACACCCCAATTTGTGTAACCAGTGTACTAGCTAGTAAAGTTTAGGGTTGGGAATTTGGGATGTCCGACTTGTTCTTGTTTTGAATATGCTTAAAAGGATTTTTTTTAAAGTCTCGTTTTCAAATGTATTTAGCTTCAAATTGTTTTCGCAGCGCTAAAACATGACAGAGAGCACGAGCAAGTGAGGGAGTCTCAGATCTTTTCATTTTCCTCCAGAGATGAGACAGAAACTTTTAAAACAGTTACTATACTATTACCGAAGAGGAATAAATAAGATTTATTTATTTATTTATTTATATTATTTAGGCTACAGTAAACACTTTATCCAGGTCAGGATCGGGCTGGAAACGCAGAGACAAAGCAGGAATAATTAGTGCATCAGGCTGACAGTCATTAAGATTGATTTGACTGTGCCCTGTGTGAGCCCTCATGAAAAGAGGAAAGTTTTACCTGGAAGGAGCTCACGTGCCAAATCTCAAACAGACCACCTCGTGGTGAGGAATGAACCCTTGATCCTGGAGCCTTGTGTCACCAAGACAACCGGGGGCACCATTGTGTTATGGCGCAAGGTTTTGGTGCTTTGGCGCTTGGTCCATGTGGTTCCAATTAGTTGTGGATCTAATTAGCTAGAACAAAGGCTCAGGCGCTCTCTAGTACATCGGCTGCTTTTTGCCATCTCGTAAACATTGCCAGAATCAAAACTATTCTGTCTAGATTAGACCTAGAGAGACTTATCCATGCTTTTACATCCAGCGGGTTAGACTACTGTAACGGTCTGCTCACTGGACTTACTAAACGAGCTTTTAATATTATTTCTGGTTTTAAACCTAGATCATTATGCCAGAGGCAGGTGCTGTGGACCTGGGAACTGAGCCAGTGATAGTTGGGCACCTGATGCTATGGACGGTTTAGCCTTTCCAGCATTCACAAGCAGCATCGGAGAAATTTGTCTGACTTTATTCCTGCCCGCCAGTTTGTGAGACTCATTCTTACTGTGTCATCATGCAGAGTTTGGACACTAAGTGGACCAGTTTGATAACTTCCGAGCTGTCCGCAGTTTTATTCGTGCCAAACGTACAATAGCTGCACTTTAAATAAAATGGACGCACACCTATGAGCTGAGTTTATTACTGATCATTTCTGATACTTGTCTTACCCAGGTTTCAGGCCTGTCTCTACTTTGCCGCCGTTTTCCAGGCTGTATCGTGCGGGATTCACTACCTGGCCTCTGTCTTCTTGGCAGAGACACCGAAGTTTCTTTGTGACGTACCTTGGAACGTCACAGACGTCCTGTACGGGAACCACTCAGCGACGTCTCTGGAGGAGATCTGGCCTTACTACAAAACCACAAATGGGCCGGTGGCGGTGCAGACTGTTAATGGGGAGCAATGGGAACTTGGGCCGTGTCGCAAAGTGCGCCGTCACAACCCGGCTGTCTTCCAGTATGAGTTTAGTGGCAATAAGACTGTGGAGTCATGCAGTGGCTATGTGTTCGATCGCAGCCAGGTGAAGCAGAGCATTGTGACCGAATGGGACCTGGTTTGTGAGAATGAGCTTCAGGCGAAGCTTCTGCAGCCAACCTTTATGCTGGGCGTCCTGATTGGAGCGCTGGTGTTTGGGGACATCGCTGATAGGTTTGTTTGGCATTTTATTATGTCCGATAAGAATGAGAACGGTTCATGGCTGTGTAGGTTTGATGGGTTCAGTTCTCTGGCTGCATGTACTCTAGCAATGACGTTTCATTACGGTACTGTTAGATTGATTTCAAATATAGCTAAGACGTTGTTGCAAAAGAGTACTGCGTATTTATAGCAGCAATTTGGTTATATCGCTCTCTGTCTGTAGCGGATAGGTGTCCACTGTTGTCTTAAAACTGGACCAAACCAGGATAGAAAACATGCAGAAGGTCAAGATGTTCAGCCGCACAAGTGGAGGACTCGAACACAGTCTGCAGTACAAAGACAGAACTGTTTTTTT
>JAUZST010010897.1:0-12184 GCA_034779995.1 Parotocinclus haroldoi | reverse complement strand
CCCCCCCCCCCCCCCCCCCCCCCCCCCCCCCCCCCCCCCCCCCCCCCCCCCCCCCCCCCCCCCCCCCCCCCCCGGGATGTGGGTGGGGAATGGCGTAGGTTTAACACGTTTAACACAGAGGAGTAAAAAAAAATCTCTTTACATGATCTTGACAGCCCAATCATGGTCGGATTTCTGCAGTTATCTGATTATTCGGGTCGTCTATACAGCATTAAAATAAATAAATAAATAAAAACACTGACCATCCCAGTAAACTTATTTCTCGTAGCATTTAACAGGATTTGGCGGTCTGTGCACGTGGTTGCCAGTTCCTCATTCTTAGAGATATTGCTAACTGTACCAGTGGCCAATTTAGAGTAAT
Organism: Parotocinclus haroldoi; assembly: GCA_034779995.1. Lineage (NCBI taxonomy): Eukaryota > Metazoa > Chordata > Actinopteri > Siluriformes > Loricariidae > Parotocinclus > Parotocinclus haroldoi. Next base: position 11,823 of record JAUZST010010897.1, on the reverse strand, counting down.
GCATGAAGCCGTCTTTGGGCTGTGGGAGGAAAACGGAGAGATTTCAGACTTATTAACATAGACCAGGTGGGGGAATCGTCCCACGGGATCTAGCAACCTTGTCACATCTTTCCGGGAGCGTATTTTTTTCAGCAAGCTGAACTCTAAAGACGTCGGTGACCACACAGTAGTGCTGTAGCCTCACCCGAGGGGTGTCCAATGTAAGTGTAGTGCTGATGAGCTCCCTGCTGGGGTGGTGGGGGTGCGTGTGAAGGATGCTGGGGGCCGGGGCCGGATCCGGGACCCTGCTGAGGCGGTGGGGGAGGAGGAGCATGAAGCAGCATCATCGGAGGAGGACCATGACCCCCAGAATGGTGAGGGCCAGACAGAGCTCCTTGAACATGAGCCTGAACAAGAAGGAAAAACAAAAGTCAGAGAACAGCATTTGGATTCGTTACCCTGTTCAAAAAGGCAGCGCCCTCTGGGGGTACAAGCACAGAGAACAAAGGCTTCGAAGCTGCCCACTTTTAAAGAGGAAATAACATTTAAATAAAGCCAAAAAAAGCGAATAACAGACCAGAAATTCGGTGAGAACGCACAAACTGATGTTTAAATATAAACGAGCGAGCGTGACGATGCCATACCTGGGTGAGCTGCCCAATAGAGGGGTAGTGGTGTGGCAGGGGCTGGTGTCCTGGCAGGCTGTAACCCTGGATGGAATAGGAGGCCTGAGGAGAGCTGTGGCCTGGGGGCAAGTTGGGGGGAGTGGGAGCTGAGAGAGGGGCCGAATGGTACAGAGTCTGGGGTTGTGGACCTGACTGACCAGACTAAAAAAAACAGAAAAAACAAAGCAAGACCATTTCAGTTAGAAACTGTAACACCTAAAGTCACGTTGAAAGCATTTAAAAATGGAATCCTTTAACAGGGATAAATGCCAAATCAAAAGGACTGTAGTATGGCTGCACCAAGTGGTCAAGAAACCACACTGAACAAAAGACGGGGTGGGTGTTACAGTGACACACGGCATTAGTGATCATCATGATCTAATATGAACGTTTTGGCACCAGGGAAAGGGGTAAAGCATCTTTACATTTAGATTGACATTGCCGTTTATCCAACTCGTACAGTCTTGCAATCCAAACGCTGGTGGGTTAAGGGTCTTGCAGAAGGACCCAACTGTGGTAGCTTGGCAGAGGTGGGATTCGAACCCTGGTCCACCATCCATAACAAACATTTACCCTTTTTACATTGACGCCATTTACACAGAGCTACTTACAATGAATACAGTCTTACAATCCAAGTAATTTTGGCACGAGGGCCTTGCTCAGGGACCCAACTGTGGCAGAGGTGGGGTTTGAACCCTGGACCTTCTGGTCCACAATCCCAACAATTCATGTACAGTGGAGAACAAATGGTAAAAGGGATAAAAAAAAATTTTTTTTTTAAAAATGGAGGAGTGCTGAACATTAAACATTTATAGGGGGAAGAGAAAGCCGAGCATAAAGTGCCATGACAATATGCTCTTTGGATTATTGTAAAATTACACAGAGCTTTCCATTTTGTACCAACTTGGGGAGTCCAGGCCTATAACGCATTTGTTACGGTCATTCCATCAAAGGGGCCAAACACCATAACTATTAAGAATAATACTAAGACATAAACATAACACAAACATACAATACAATGCAAAAGTCTTAAGCCATCATTATATGTTGTTTTAGCAGTAGTAATACATAAAATCTGTAAGTGTTGGACCAAAAACTAAACCTGGATTCACCACTCCATAACACACTAATCCACTGATCTTCATTTGAATCCTTGTCAGCTTTAGACTTTTAGCCTTTGTTTCCCTTAAAAAAAAAAAATAAAATAAATAAAAATAAAAATAAAACTTCTGCCCGTTACCCTTCCAAAAAGAGTGGAGAAGGTTCAACTGTGTCCTGATGACGTTACCAGGCACTGCTATTGCTGACGTGCTTTGAAGGGAGATCACACTCGGTACAGTGTTTGCTTCTGATTTGATTGTCACATGCAATTTCGGGCTGCGTCCTAATAAAGATGCTGTTCAGTAAGCAAACGGTCATTAAACCGCCGCTAAAACAACCGTATAAAAAAGGTAACATTTCTGTTACGCTGATTGCATGATTAAATGCACGTTTTGCACTATGTATTCTTAATAACGTCTCTAAAATTGTCACCCCATTGTAGATACGAGACAAAATACCGCTGCATGCAAACAGGTTTTTAGGTGACTTATGCTTATAATGCTGGTTGAGGATGATGGAGTACCTGTCCCGGGCTGGGGGCCGGGTGCTGGGGGGGAGGCTGGCTGCCTGTGGGAGTGCTGGAGGGCTGTGGTGGATGCATTGAGCCCGAGTGATGAGAGAATGACTGAGCAGCTGAAAACAAAAAAAAAAAAAAAAGGTCAATCAAGTCAACAGGCAACGCTAACGACAGTAAAGTGCCACAAGTATGAAATGTTAGAATGGCTGGACAGCACGAGCACGTTTAATGTAACGTGCAGACATTGACATACCATACATGCCCTGCTGGGCTCCTGGGGGTCCCTCGGTCTGACCTGGGTACTGAGGACCAGGGGGTCCCAGCGTCTGTGGATGTCCTCCTGAACTCAGCATACGCGCTCCACTTTGCAGCATGGAGTACATTGGCTAGAAATAGAGGAGCTGTTGTGTATACGCCAACCCTCGATCGATGGTGCTATTGTGACGTGAACGAAGTACTCATACCTGTACCTGTCCAGGGTAGTGAGGCATGGCAGGGATGACCTGACTGTACTGCAGGTACGACTGTGGGTACGGCGAAGCCACGAGCGGTGGGCCTGCGGCAGAGGCTGCGGCCTGGATCATAGGGGGCGCCGACGAGCTATGGTCCGGACGAGCTGCAACCACCGAGCCTATTAATTAAAAAATAAATAAATTTTTAAAAAAAGAGCATGCTCGTGAACGGTCTTAATTTCTCATCATTAAATCTGAACAATCAACCAAATTTGATTTCAAGTGTGACAACTGTGACGTTCTGCCACGGGCATACCTTTGGCTCTGGGGTACTTTCCCTGGCTCACAGTGGACACTGCATACTGGTACATTTGAGGAGCCTGGTACGCACAAATGGAGACGGAATATTTAGTCGCACGCTCGCCCCAAATCAAGCCCCGAAGGCAGACTTATCACACTGCAACAGTAAGTCCTACGCTGGCAACTTTGTCTTTGGTCATGACGGAAACATTTCACTCGGGCACAAGCGCAGAAACAAACCCAAAAGCGGAGGACATGTACCTGTACAGAGTGCCCCTGTAAAGGTATGGTGGAGACGTAGCTCAGGTACTGAGGGCTGTAGATGGCTCCCTGGCCTGCAGGAGGAGGGAGCACCACTGAGGGGCTGGGAGGAGTGGGTCGGGGGGGTGTGGGAGTGGCCGACGGCTTCACCTGAACACCAAAAACAGCGTGAGCAGATGCCAGGATGGGCATTTTCGTTACAAACTAGAGCGACATTTAAAAACATTTAAAAAATAAATACTTTTTTTTTTTTAAAAAGCACGCGTGTCCGGACTCACCATGGTCAGAGGGGCCTTTGTCGGATTGAACTCCTTGGCGTTGGGATTCAACGTAGACTTCTTTACTTGACTGTCGATGGAGGATTAACAATACGGATTGATCAATTTTACCAAAACGTCTATTTAGACAGATACAGTAAACGGCACAGTATGTTCACTTTAACAACCTTTCTTTTTTAAACTAGTGAAACTCTCACATTACGACTGGTGTTCTAACTTGCAAGGCAGTTGTGTTTATGTGCACAACTCCAGGCTACATAGGTGTAACAAACTAAATTCGTGCATGTACCCATCCTATTGCAGGTAGTACCCCATTTTGCCTTCCCCACTACCTCTATAGTCTGTCAATTCATAATTTTTGTGAGCAGTATATATAAACCGCTTTGCATTCACTAGTTGAGCCTTTATGTCACGGTCTAATCACTGCATTTGTGACTTATGAACAAACAAAAGCAGGTCCAGCATACCATTCAATTCAAGCGTAACGGATCCACCCTAGAAAGAGAGTTCTGCATTTTCTATTATTGTGACTTTCCATAAACGTAAAAAATAAGGCGGTATTGAGGATACCGTGCAGATGGTAGCGTTCCAATTGTGTTTCCTGGGCTCTGATCTCTGATGGATTTATGAATCATTTTTTAAAACCCCCATTACATTCACATTAAAGCAGTAAACAGACTGTAACTATGGTAATGCCCGGTCAAAGACCCTAATCGGTTTTCGAGCTATAAACAGCGCACAGCGCCGCCCCTACTCACTCTGCCACTCCCTCGACTCTCTCCGAGCCCTCTGGTCTGCCATCGTCCCGGCCGGGAGTCCTCGAGGGCTGGGGTTGCGCTGCCGCAAGTCCATCATTGGACTGTGAAGCACCACCAGGTGTGGCACTGGGTGTAATAGCAGGTGTCCCGGTGGGTGGAGTCGACACAGCTGAACCATCAGCGTTCGTTTCTCTGCCCGTTTCATCTGACGAAATCTCCCGCGTGGGAGTTGTAGGGGAAGTCATTTTGGGCTCCGTGGAAGGACTGGGGTCTGTCTGTGTGCTCTGGGTGGGGCTTGGCTGAGCTGCATCGCAAGGTGTGGCTGAAGTGCTGGGGCTGGAGGGTGAGGAGCTGGACTGAAGCTGAGGGGGAAAAAAAAAAGACCAATCCTTAAACTCGTTAAAAGGAATTATCGAATTAAAGAATGGTTACTCGAGTTATATATTTACACCAAAAAAAAAAAAAAAAAAAAAAACAAGACTGAATTCCTAAACGTCCACTCACCCTGAACTCCTTTCCAAACTTTCGGAGTTCCTCTATCTGTGACCTCTGCTGAAGTGAAGCAGCTGGAGCAAAAACAATGGTTATTGCAGTAGGTTTAGGGGTTTGCCAAGCAGGGCCTTGATGTGACTTTAATCAAACGGGAGGAAGTGAGAAGTTACTGTTAAAATAAACCAAGTCAGGGTAAGCCTGAAATTTGCGTCATTCAAAATAAATCCGTATGAAATACAAGTCGCTTATTTGAAGACTCCAACTACCTTTGCTGCTCTTGTTTTCCTGAGGACTGGCAGGGCTCTCCGTCCTCTCCTTGGATAAGATCTCATTCACTGAGGCCAAAAAAAAAAAATTAATCAACACATTAAGGATGTGTACTTTCGTTTTCAGTTTTTGGACTGAAAGCAAAACGCTTTAAAGATAACCCTGGACCGGAGAGCAAAGAGTAATGCAGAGAGCAAACAATCTGAGCTTAAGCAACAATGGCTTGAACTCCGTGCTCTCTGACCACGTGCATGTCGTTAAGATAGCGTCTTCAAATGGAGAACCCAGGGTTGGGCAAATTGTGAGCACAGAAAGGTAGCACAGACCAGTCAAGAGGGCGTGTGGTCAGCAAGGAATAAATGTCACACGCGTACTTTTCGCCCTCCATAGCCAACAGGGAGATTTCTCAGGCTTGAATGCGTGCTGAGGTAGGGGTTACAAGAAAACCTTAACCGTTTCTAAAACGGGCGAGCTGACACTACGCTACTCACTCCACAAAACAGTCATTTTTTAAGGCATTTCGCAGACGCCCTTATCCTGATCGACTTATAAGTGATACGGTCTTTCGAATTCAAGCAATGGTGGGATAAGGGCCTTGCTTAAAGACTAGACTGTGGCAGCTTGGCAGAGGTGGGGTTTGAACCCTGGACCATTGTCTGCACCATGTAGCCGGGTGGAAGAGACTACTGCGCATACAGCATGCACAAAACAAGCTAGCATTCCACACAGGAACGCATGACTGATGTTAAAAATGAGTGAACGAACTGCGCCAGGAGACAAAATCCAGACAACACCGTCGTTGAATTCTGCTCTGGTTCAGACATGGTCGTCAACAAAAACGCCGGAAAATATTAGCACCACATTCGGGTTCGCAGCACTTTCTCAGGTACCACAGCTAGTGCTGTAGTCAAGAGCACTAGAACCGAGTCGAGGCCAAGACTGACAAGTGGAGCTGAAGAATATTTATCATCACGTCCAAACGAGACAGACATTAGACAAGCGAGTTATAATCACTGTCCAATCACAGTAATATTTAATGTGCATCACTCAAAAAAACTAACAAAAAATACAAACAAACTGATTCTGCTGCCTGCTGTTCTGCTCACCATCAACAGGGAACAGGGGGGTGGGGCCAGAGGGCTTTGGGGTCATCATAGAAACTGAAGATGTGTCCAGGTAGGTAGGAGCTGTCAGAGAAGGATCCTGGGCAGGAGCATCAGGTTTGGGGGAATGAGAGACTAGAAAGAGGGAGAGAAAATGAACACGGGGTGAGTTGGATCGACTACTTTGTTAGTGCGTTTAACGTTAACGACTACAGGCCCCATTTGTACAGAGTAAACAATCAAATACAATCAAAGCGCTTACCAGTAGGCGATGAGTGGGAGTTGGACGTGCGCAAGCTTCTAGTCTGTGCAGGGCGTTGTGACTTGGGGGACGTTCTGGACGACACTATGGGGAAAAGGTCCAATTTGACACGTCATGCTTAGACGTTAAAAAAAAAATTATAATTAAATGCTCCTCCATGGAGCATCTTCTTGCACTCTACATCGCTCTCACACAGCACTGCTTAGCCCACCCAGGTATGTACACACACACACATATACACACACCTCCATTGACAGGTCGTGCCGAATCCGAAAGAGACTGTGGGTGTGAAAGGGAATGCGGGAGTATGTGGGGGGCAGGAGGGCTGGCGTGGCCTGGTTCCATAGGCCGGGGATGAGCAGGTGGGCTACACTGTGGAGGATGAGGAGAATATCCCCCTCTGATAGACAGCGGACTGTTCCTGTCAGAGGGTGGGGTGGGCTGACCGCTTCCGGATGGGAGAGGCCTGGGCGAGGTGCTTGACGGGGCAGGTCTGTTTGTTCGATTAGGCATATTGGAAGAGCCTCCCCTTTCTCTCTCGCCTCTGGATGCACCCATTTCTCTTTCTCTAGCCCTCTGGGGTAGGGGAATGTACTTTCCCTCTCTAAGTAGAAGAAAATCGCATTGAAAACACACGCGCAGAAGAAAATCGCACGGCCGTAAGGCACCAAATCGTAGTAAACGTCACCTGTTCCCAGAGCTTGAGAAACCAGGGCTGTCTCTCCCCCTCTCTCGGTCTCCGCTGTCCCGAACCACGGAGCTGTATTTCTCCTCTTCGGTCTTGCCTTCATCATTCTCCAGTGACACCCTGTGACGGTACTGTGCACTGGCCTCAATCTCATTGGCCAGTCGGGCTGCTCGTGCCTCTCTCTGCCGGTAACCCTCAGAGCTACCCCGCTCCAGGCGGACCCTGTCAGATTAAGAGGAGTTCACGTCTGAGGCACAGGTTCAGGAATTCAAACGTTCATTAACGAGTTCCCAGTTCTACGATCCTGAAGCGGACTGGGCTTCCTGTCGAGCGCAAACAAACGCCGACTAGCGGACGAGAGAGGGCGCGTTTCGGCGAGACTCACGTGTACATGGAAAGGCTGGAGTCATAGGTGGACTTCACCCCGTACGTTTCTTCATTGAAGCGGAACATCTCACTGGCATCCCAGCCATTAGCCTGATACAGACAGGGGGTGAAGAAAGGAAGAGTGAAGCACAAGCTCCATCTAGACACATGGTTACATCAAGACTAGTCAAAGAAATGTACTCAGGTTATGCCAGTTTGGTGTAATCAATTAACATCTTTGAACTGTGGGAGGAAGGCGGGTACCCCGAGTAAACCCACATAGACACGGGGATCAAACCCACTCGGTACGTAACGAGGCTGTGTATGAGAGGGGGGGGGGGGGAAGTAATTTTGGAAAATGTATTTATTTGAGGTATGCTTTGAAAAAAAAATGTGTAGCTATTACATTAGTCTGTTGTTATATCCGGAATTTGTACATTTGCTACAAAGTACAAAGCTGGGCGAAGACAAAATACGTGCCACAACTTACCAGGCACCAACCAGCCTCTAAATTTAAAGTTACCGGATGTGCATGGGAGACCGAACTCACCGTGTCGGCCTCGAGGTCAAAGTTCTCGCCGTTGCTGTCACCTCCATCCCATCTCTGTAACACCTTCTCTCTGTGGTCACCGTTGACTCTGGTAGAGCTGATGGCAGAGTCCGTGAAGGTGTCTACAAGCAAAAAATAAATAAATAAATAAAATATCGTGTTTAAAAAGGCAGCTGCGGATCCAAATCTGAAGGCCCTTCGCAAGCGCTCACCTCTTGTGGCGTAGTTAAGGTCCACGTCTCTGCAGGTCATTGTGATCAGATCGCTAGGGCTGAAAATCATGGTATCCGTGATCTCCTCTCTCCTAGGATGTGCGGACACACCGCCTCCACAGCCATCCCCCTCCTCGGACCGTAATTTATGCACGGCGTCCACCGCCAACTCGCACTGCACATGCAAAGATGTACATCAGAACGCGTAAGGGGGGGGGAAAAAAAAAAAAATGTGAATTGTGAAAAAATGTTTAAAAGGGAGGTTATGAGCATCTGCTTTCTCTAAAGACCGGGTAAAGACAACTATCATTTTGCCTAAATCAGTAGGCAGGCACTTACCCTTGAACTTAGTGTCTTAAAGATCCCTTCATACACACTGCCATTCTTCACTCTCACGTCACATCTGGAGCCCTGGAGACAGTCCAATAAAACAACTGAAAATGAATCGGCGACACCAAAAGCCCCGCCCCGCCCTGATGGACAGTATTAGGAACAACGCAGAAGAGACACAGGTGAGAGAGAATATACAGGTAGGATCCTGGATCCACAGCATTGCCCAGCGGTTTAAGTTAGAAGTTACAGCCGAGGGGTCATCAGTACTATAAGGAAACTGAGAAGAAAAAGATCACATCGTAGAACGTCCACGTCGCAGATCTAACCTCTTTCCCCTAGGTGTGGCTTTACGTGACTGGAGTAAACAGCAACCACTTCCAGTGCATACCTCCCTGAGGTAGTCATGTTTCCAACAGCGTGCATCTTATGCAACGTCTGATTACAAAAACAGAATCACTTCACTCTGCTGTCCCGAATCAGACCACACCTGTGATCTATGACGTATCAGCCCGAGTCACAACTGCACGCCGAGTTTTGCAGCAATTGACGCTTCTATCTGGGTCCGGTCACTTTTTAAAAGTCCATTAGAACACCAACGCTGCATGGGTCACCAGTCTGTGACTGGAGTAAAGATGGCTAGATTTCCCGCCTCCATTCCGTGCCGAACGCACAAATGTTTTTCTTCTCCGTTTCGGAGTTGATCAAACCAGACCACGTTCACCCAACAGCAGTCTTTCCCCTTTAAATACATTTCATATCCATTCCTCGTGACTCTCGCTCATAAGCAAAGTCATTTCCCCACTCAGTGTACTTAAGTCTTTTAGAAAAGTGAATAATCTAGAAAAGCTGCAGCATAGAAGGTATAATCAAACCACCAGAAATGTTACACACACACACACACACACACACACACACACACACACACACACAATACTACCATATTTGGGCATATTGCTGAAATAACATTGTACATCGTGTTAATCCGTTGGTGTTCAGCTAGGCATTAATGGCAAATGTAGGAAAGGGTGACAGCTCGGATAATAAAGGTAAAACGTGTGCAGGTAACCTACAAAAGTTTTTCGGTGTAAAACAAAAGAAGGGACCAGAAACTAACCACCACGGCTGTGAGAAAATGGAGCATCCGGGAGTTGTTGTAGACGCCCTCAAACACCTGAGAGAACAACACAAACAAGAAGGGATATCTGCCATTACTCAAGCTGCAAAGAAAACTTCAGAAACTTTATCTTAACTCTTAACGCTGCAAAGTCATAAAGAAAGAAAGAAACGTTGTGGTACGTACAGGAGGGGACTGTGAGTGAGGCTTCACAGAGTTTCTGTTTCTGAAGGGGAAAGAAGAAAGAAAAAAAGATCGACATCATCAGGACAAAAACTTTCACCAAGTGCACAATCTAGAAAGGAATGAAACGATTGTTTTGTACGGAAAATCTGCATTTTTTTGTGAGCAGTATATTTAGAAAGAAAGAGACCCTGAGCCACTTGGCTAAAATGGGGGCTCTCGTTGAGATTCCTCATGTCTGTGTTTTCACAAAAATCTAAGCTCTGTGAAAAGCGTTCCTTTTCAGTTCACGTATTCATATATTTAACGTGAACCTGGGTGGCGACCTGGGTCCTTCCTGTGTCTGCGTGGGTTTACTCCGGGTACCCCCAAAATCCTGTGTGGGACTGTGGCAGCCTAGCGGTTAAGGTACTGGAGTCTGGACCTGATGGTCCTCGGCTCAAATCCCACCTCTGCCAAGCAGCAACAGCAATTGCTTGGATTGTAAGACTGTATGAATTGTAAGTCGCTCTGGATAAGGGCGTCTGCTAAATGATTTAAATGTAAAGGCCCAAAGACATGCTTGGTATAGATTTGAAAATACATTTGTTTATGCGTTCATCTTCTTAATTCAATCAAATAACCACACAGGTTTAGAAAGGACTGAGCGGTCCTGTGATTTTTGACCAGATCACATTTTTATTTCCCTTTCATCCTTGATGGAACAGATCCAGATACAAAAATATTGAGTTATTTAAATTCCTACTTGCATTCAAATAATGACCTAATGATCATGTATAGCTTTACGAATATATTAAAATAAAACAGAAATACAACTCGGTTTAAGGAATTTCAAGCATTTACATTTATGTCATTTAACAAGCGCCCTTAGCCAGAGCGACTTACAGTCCAAGCAACTGTAGGATAAGGGCCTTGCTCAAGGACCCAACTGTGGCAGAGGTGGGAACCCTGGACCTTCTGGTCCATCGTCCAGTACCTTAACCAAGTCCCACAGCAGATGAGTAGGTTTGTAATGTGAAGAAATCCCGTATTCTTTAGCTCGATTCACCATTATGGCTGTATTTTACCAAAAAAAAATATGAGGTTAACATTACTTAGGTTTATTTTAAGTGCATATTATAGGAGCCGTTATAAAGCTTTAACACATCCATGAGCAAGCAGCTTTATGGCAGAAAAAGCAAAAACTTGGCAAACAAATATAAACGCTTTTATGAAATTGAATTTGTTATCTCGACACAATTAAACCACTTATCACTAAAGGTATTTAAGCCGACACAGAAGTTGACCCCAATTGAACAATCACACGCCTACAGTTACCTGAACAGAGATCATGATGGGATTAAACCACAACAGTAGAACATCACATGATCCAGCCCTGCACATGGAGGATGTACAGCATGTACTCGAACACTCAGGTACAAAAACAAACAGGCAAGTAAACAACGATCGCCCTGCTATTTTGTAATACCGTGACCACGCGCTGTCGACACTTAATGATCGCCTTCTATTAAACTTTACAGTTTCTCCTCTGCAGTAATAAAGAGCAGTAAGAGAGCTCAGCACCGCTGATCAGCTTAACCCCAGTGCAGGCAATGCGCAAGAAACATTCCGGCTAACAATAACGGACCAGCAAATCGCCTCCTTTTTACAGTTACGATCCCATCACCCAATACGGACATTATATTATATAGGTTATTACCTTTTCGTCACGTGCATTCCACGTTCTCTGTCGGTTAACCGCTCGAATATCGGAGACGCAAATCCCAATTCTGTACCGTACGGCTCAGAAAAACAACAAAACACCGCCGAGCTCAGGATTCGACCCGCCCCAGGAAACGCTCATTGGTCCGTTAAGCCGTCAGTCAACTGAATTCTCAGTACGGCTGGTTTATAGAGTGAGAGGGCGGGACCTTTAACTTTGATGCGTTTATTGGACAGACGA
>JAUZST010010896.1:0-37204 GCA_034779995.1 Parotocinclus haroldoi | reverse complement strand
TATGTGTATATATATATACACACACACACAAAGAACAGTATATGCATAAGCTAGAGTGATTGAAAGATGTTACATGTTACAGTAAATAAAGAGCTTTTAATTAATATTGTGGTTATCATTCTTAAATTATTGTGTGATTTATTAACCGTTATTGACCTAAGCTGATTGCACACCTCTTCCGAGATTTGATTTTGCACACAGAATAAGAGTTGTAACAGTGTAATGAGTGGATGCTTTATCTGTGGATGTAACAGATTCAGCTGGTGCAGCCGGGTCAGATTCAGCTATCTGGAGGGCAGACCTTACAGGTGCAGACTGCACAGGGACAAACGCAGCAGATCATTATCCAGCAGCCACAGACTGCAGTTACCGCTGGACAGAACCAGGTCTAAAAACACACATATAGATGCATTCCATTGTGTTCCGTTGTGTTGCTCCATAAATCGCAATACAATAGGAACAGCAATTAGGAACATAAGCAAGTGACACAACAAATTACGCAGCTCACAGAAATGTAGGGGATATTTCATTTTGAAGTATCCCTGAATTATTGTGAACACACACACACATATATATATATATATATATATATATATATAGGGGTGGCGCAGTGGTCAGTGCTGTTGCTTTGCAACTTTAGAGACCTGGATGCTGCCTGTGTGGAGTTGGATTCCCCTGGATTCCCTTGGATTCCTCTGGATTCCCACATTTCCATTAAATGTGTTAGTTGTAACTGGTGTCTCTAAAGTATCTGAGTGTGTGCATGTTTCGTGCGATATAAGGGCACTCTCCCAATACTCAGTTAGTGGTTGTATCATCCCTGCTATGGACTGGCATCCAATGTACATCCAATACTTCTGCCCAATACATGTTATTACATATTTACAATAACCTAGTTACAATAGCTCCACAGCAATTCCACGCCCTTGCCGATGGAACCAGTGTATATTATATGTAAAATAAACATACTTTAATTAATGTATATATTTTTTAAATATTATTTTCAATAATATTTTTTCTCAGCCTCAGCAGATTACTGTGCAGGGTCAGCAGGCTCAGACGGCTGAAGGTCAGACAATCCTGTACCAGCCAGTCAACACTGACGGAACTATCCTCCAGCAAGGTAACAAGCCTTTCCAAATGCTCCTCCATGACAGAATTATCTCTTTCACGCCAAGCCTGAAGAGCCATAATGCATACTTATTTAGCTTATCCTCTTCATCGCAGTGCCTATACTCTGATGGAGTCTAGAGTCTGGAGTGCAGAGGCTTGGTAGAGCAAAGCAGGGTTGAAGGTGATTGTGACTGCCTCCTTTTATCTTATCAGGAATGATTACCATCCCAGCAGCCAGTTTAGCAGGAGGTCAGATCGTCCAGACGGGTTCAAACCCAAGCAGCTCCAACGGACAGGGTACAGTGACCGTCGCCGTGCCGGTGACTGGAAACGTGGTCAACGCCGGGGGAATGGTCATGGTGGGTCACTCATGATGATTTGTAGAGAGTGTATTTTCTGAGACCGATTTGAATGCGTGCATGATTATCCTACGCACAGAGTCAGGGGATCTCCAAGCAGGCCGGATGATTCTTACCTCATAGGTTAACAAATCAGTTCATCAGTTTCTAGGACAATTTTTTTACAACACAGATGTGCATCATAGATACACCCAACAGCCATGACTTTAGAACTGGGGATGCATTGAATATTCAACCAAAAGTATTGAAACCAAACATATTAAATGAACTAAGTGAAAGACAAAATAATATATACCAAACAATGATGCAATCAAATTGCAACCAGCCATGCCATGAAGCATTTTATAGTGTCAGAGAAAGAATTTGTCAAAATGTCTGGTTTGCAGACATTGTTCTGCTGTATTGTTAAGAGGAAATGGTGTTATGTAACTTGTTTTTCTTTCAAACGTGGAAAACCGTGTTTGATATTTGAACTTTGTCCAAATGTATCGTTCAGCCAAAAAAATTTGGTGCATCCCTAATTAAAACTACTCACAGCATAATGCTATGGGTAAATGTTATGCTGTTATACCTCGGGCACAAGGTGCAACCTTGTGCATGTGGTTGTGACTTACACATATTCATATGGTTGTGACATATAACCTGTCCAAACATTGTTGAAGACCAAGGAAACCCCATGATGGCAATGATGTGGCCTCTTTTGTCAGGAACTTGCACCCTGCCACACTAAGCAAGCTGTTAATCCGTTAGAGCATTTGTGGGCTGTGCAATCCAATCCAGGGACACCCCACCTCACAGCGTATAGGATCTGCTGCTAACATCTTGATGCCACATACCACAGGACAACTTCAGAGGCAGGCTTTGGTGTTTGACTGGTGTTTGTGTGTGTTTATGTCAGATGGTGCAAAGTGGCAACTCGGTCCCTACTATGCAACGGATCCCTCTGCCTGGAGCGGAGATGCTGGAGGAAGAGCCTCTTTATGTCAATGCCAAGCAGTACCACCGCATTCTCAAGAGGCGCCAGGCTCGTGCTAAGCTAGAGGCCGAGGGCAAGATCCCCAAGGAAAGGAGGGTGAGTTGAACATGGATCAAGGACTTTAAAAATGAAGCTATTGGTGGCACAGTGGTTAAGGTATTGGTTTATTGATTGTGAGCCTCAGCTTCTTGTATTGCAGTTTTTGAGGTTTTAACAGTTGTAGGTTGTGCTGGATAACAGTGTCTGGTAAATACTGTAAATGAGAAAATAAAAAAATAAAAAAATGTATTAAGTTTTTTAACTAGCCTTCTACAGTAAAACTGTGTGCATTTCGTTGATAACATGCTGTCGCTCTTTCAGAAATACCTGCATGAGTCTCGTCATCGGCATGCCATGGCTCGGAAACGTGGCGACGGAGGCCGCTTCTATTCGTTGAAGGAGAAGGAGGAAATGGCTATGCAGGTGAGCGGGGGGTTCGAGACCAGCTCTCAATGGGCTGCCATCTCTGCCCCGCCCCTGGGTTAAACTAGCAATCAATTACAACACTGTTACCATCTCCAACCAAAGAGACTGCCTGTGTGTGAGAGTCCTCACTCTCTTTTACCTCGTCTTCATAACCAAATGCATCCTTATAAATTGCTTCATGTTTGTGTGAGATGATTCGAACCTGCTTCAGAAACGAACGTGTGTGTAGAGCTGAGCGCATGTTTCGTCCTGATTCTCTGTCTGCTTTGTGTCCCCGCTTTTGTTCTGTTGCGTTTTGTTGTACATTGTTGCGTTTGTGTTAACTGTTTTCCATTTGCAAAAGTCTACGTTTATTTTTTTAAGTCAATATTTGTTTTTATTTTCCTTACTTCTACTGTACAATGCTCATAATATCTGTTTAAGAACTAAGAATAAGGCACACACTCACACACACTGGGTGACTTTTAAAACACTAATTGACCTAAAACACGTCTTTGGAATGTGGGAGGAAACCGGAGTACTCAGAGAAAACCCAGGCAGACACAGACGGTGTCTAGGGTTGAGATTAAATTGGAGATCTGCTAAACACTGTACCACCGTGCCACCCTTGATACATTTTGATAAAAATGTTGTTTACAGCCATGCAAGTTGTCCCAGCTAAAACTGGATTCACAATTTAGCACCCAATGACTCAAACTTTTTTGTATTCTTAATGCAAATAATTCTCTATGGCTTCTAAAATGCTTAGTAATGACAGCCAACCGAATGGAAAACAGGAACCGAATCGTCTTGGCTTTCAGACTGAGTGGTTAGCATTAGCAGCTAGTGCCCTGAGTTCACCATTAAAAAAAGAAAGTGTTTTGATTTTTTTTTTTTTTACTTTTCCCTTTTCCCAGTATATTACATGGTGTTTTTACACTTCTATAAAATAAGCTTTTGTTAATAATTTTGACCAACTGTAGGTTAATGTAAGTGTGTCAGAACATTTCCGCATCGTAAATCAGGAAGCACCTGTACAGTACAGCCCCATTAATATAATGTCTTATACAGTGTGGATTTTTTGGGGGGTCTGGAATCGATTTAAGCAATTTACAGCATTCCTTATGGGAAGAATATGCTCTGTACTTGTCATTTTTCGGTACTTGATAAGCATTTTGGAACCAATTAACGAACCCAGGTATCACTCTAATGATGTTTTGCTTTTAAATATTTGCTTTATCGTATCCTGTTTGTAAGGATACTAGCTTAATACAGATGCTGATTGTGGTGTTTTAAGGATATATGCATTAATTATGTGACTATAATTTGGGGCACACTTGGTCCGCATCACATGACTGTTGTAGACCCATTGATCTGAATGAGACTCAGCACACACCCCTATGAGCTCTGAGACTCGGGAGCCTTTGGCATAGTGGAAAGTAGAAGACACCCGTCTGTGAACACCTAAGAAACGTGACAGTTATGGGTGTAACGATGAACTCTGCTCACGATTCAAAGAAGTTTGCAATACTGATTTCACGATTAGATGTTCTCACAAGTACCAATGTTATATTCAGTAAAAGGCATTCCTTTTTTTATTTCGGAGGTGTAAACAATGCAAAATGGTGTGCAGCTTGAAACAAAAATAACATTCTAAACAAAATTTTCTATTATAGTTAAAATAAGAGTATAAACGTTGTTTTTTTTTATTTCTGAAAAATAACAATTCAAAAGAATGTGTACTTTTCTTGTATACAAATTTCAACAAAAAGAATCTAGTGTCCAGCAATTAAATTGAAAAAAAAAAAAAAATGATGTATGCTTGTTGTTACCCTCACAAAGCACTGGGATATGAACCAGAGTCACAGTAGGTAGAGTGGTGGTTCCCAGTGCAGGGTCTGTCTGGTTCGTATCCCACCTTTGGCCAAGTGAGGTCTATTGAGCAGAGTACCTTCCCAGTTTGACCAGGGGTGAATTCCTATGTCTCAGTACTCACTGGAGTGGTGGGGTTGTTCTGTGGGTGCTGCATTACCAGAAGTTTCTCTCATTACATTTACACACAGTGTTTAATTTAAAAATTTATTTGCCTGTTGTTTTTTTTTTTGTTTTTTTTTTTGAAAGACGTAGACATTTTTGAACATATATACAGTCATATAGATTGCTTGTTTAATGTCTCTCGAGACAAACATCATATTTAATGACTTTTATTTTCCTTACCATTAAAACTTTTCAGTGTTCATTAGATATTAGATTTTCTCACTCCCTCAACAAGTCCAAAGGTTCTCTATATGCCCGTTTCACTGTTCCACATTTGCAGATGCTTTTCTGTGCTTTTGTTTTGACCGTCCCCACGCTCTTAATTAAGGATGCTCTTTGCATGCTGTACATGTGCTTTCGAAGTGCAGTTCTGGGGACTGGGTGAGTAGAGCTAGCTGCTGGGAATGGCATTGTTTGAGGACCTGCAGAGTGAAGGTCAGGTGGTGCGCTTATGGAAAACCCTCAGCCATTGGGAGTACTCAAGATGCTCCGATGGTCCCAAGTCCAAATATATAGGTAGGATTACATAAGAAAGGACATCCAACATAAAAAGGCGTGCTAAATCGAACAAGTGGATCAAGAAATTCAGCTGTGGTGACCTAATGGTAACGGCTAAAAGGAGAAGAGTTTCGGGTAGCACAGAGATCAAGCCTTTATTGCCTAAGCTTTGTTTTTCACTGTTCTGATATTGCAGAACGGCACTTGGAAGACTGTAGTGCTAGGACAGAGAATCAGAAAGCACCAAGAACCAAGCAAAGAGATTTAACGACAGGCAATCAAGAGGAGAAACGCAAACATAACCAAGTGCAAAATACAAGGATCATGAACAGAATTAAAACATGGCATGTGACAGAATTTCCACTCAAAATAATAAAGGAACCATACAAGTTCAAGGTCCAATACACACTCACACCCTCACTCATTCAGGCATGGTCTAAAGAAAACCAGACATGAACAGCAACAAACAGCAGGTGCACATGAACACTGAGCCAAGCTCAAAATAATGCCATGCACTGAATGCCCATGTAAGTCTCTAATGAGCCCCCTAATCATGTCCCCTCAGTTCCACTTTGTTTCAGATCTTTCTCGGTTCTTTTGTTTCTTTTAGCTGGAAACTTCTGTTTACTGCTGAAAAATTCCTTTGTACGACTAATAATTATTTAAGAATCCTGTAATTTCTGCTTAACATGTTGTTGTCTCTTTACCCATGTGCACCTTGTATTTGCATGAGGTTTGGGTTTTGTGATGATGCTTTTACATTTACAGAAGAAGAAGAGAAGTAGAAACAGATATTCACCATCATTACTTATATATACTAATATATGTGTCATGGGTTCTTCAGTCTTCAGGCAGTTTTATGGGTGTAACATCTGTTGAGTGATTACTTGATAACACATTTACCTGTGTATATAATCAAGCAGTATTGTACGTATTTCATAGTCAACATAGTCGTTCATGCCTCAAGACAGACAATTTAATCTCCCTGTTTATAGGTTAGTAATCAGGAAAGAATAAGAAGTGAAAGTTTGGCTTCTTGACAAGTTTCTGCTTAATCATCAAGTGTAGCAAAGTACAAATAGAAGGGATGATCTGTCTCGCCAGTATACTAACAGGTGCGTCAGATACCCACTCGTCAGGAATCAACCTTTAAGTCGCCGCTTTTATTCATAGTGTGTGACGGGTGTCAAATGCGCCCGTCTTCTTGACAGTCTGATACTGATGCTGTGGGGTTGCTTTGCTTTTTGTATCTCTCAAGAAACGATTTTGCTTTTAGCACTTGGTTTGCTTCTGAAAATGCTTGTTGATTCATCATTTGACTGTTTTGTGACATGCCAGCTTGTTGTTATTATTATTTATTTTTCGGAAGAAGATCCAGAAGTAACGCAGATATGATATTAATATTCATGCACGGTGTAAACAGGACCACAGTGTATTATATGCATTATTGGGGAATAAATTAAATGTAGTACATTAAATATATGTATATTATATTTTATGACTACAAGTTATTATATCTAACTTAACTTAATCAGCATAAGGCCACCTAATAAAGCCTAATAACTAGATATAAAATGCCTCAAATCAATATGGTTTTCCTGGCATGGAAGTAGTCTAATTTTGGATTAGGCTTAAATTTCAGTGGAGTTCTAGCTCAGACTGTTCTTGAACTGTTCTTTCTTAGAAAATGACACACGTTCTGCTTCTGTATTGTCATAGTGCTCTTTATCTCTCCTCTATCTCTTTACAGTTGGAGTCGGATCAGGGTCAACCCGCTGAGGAAGCAGTGGTTCAGATGATCAGCGTTTCATAACACACACTGTTTATACATGCATAATGGAGCCTGTACTTCACATGGCTGCGCGTTTGCTGTTGTTTAAGGAAAGGAAGTTACTCCAAAGCTCAACCAGTGGTTTGTGCGAAAGTTTATTCAGGCTCTATACTCTTGTGGGTGCTGATCTGGATTCAGTTTTTTCATTCTTTGTAAATAGTGCCATTGTGTGTAAGCAGCAGAGAGCTGGTCCTGCATCAGCACTTTTTTAACATCTGTTTTCATGCCTTTCTGTAAAGACTGGACTTCATTCCTTTTCAGTCTTGGATTTTGAATCTGTGCATTCGTTATTGCCTTGAATGACACGGGAATGACTGAGCTTGTTTGTATTTTCAATTTGCTGTATTTTATAATTGTTTTCATTTTGGCCCATTTTAATAGGAACCTTTTAATCTCGCTTTTTAATGAGATTGAGGTGGGTCAAAGCAGCTCATTTAAATACGTCTGACGGGTTTATTTTGGAGTCATTCTCAAACTGAAAAGTTCCAGTGATCCCTAACTATGCACTTCCATATAGTTAGAGCTACCAAGTAGGTATACAGCTAAAACCACCATCTCTAAAGCCATCAAACCTGATATTTACTGACTTGTACCGTTATAACAGTTTGGGTAATAAATGTTCATTTATTCATTTGAGATGTATATAAAAAACAACTACATTTGTGACATTGTGACAACTACATTTGTACCTTTCTTATGTGGATAGTAAACGGTAGGAAATGTAGAAACACTACATACTTCCTGAACAAGTTCCTAGTTTGTGGTAACAAAAATAACATAAAGTGAGGCTTTGGGGTTTTAATAATGTTAATATGATTTGGACTCAGTTTTAAAAGAGGTGTGACCCATAGTCCTGAAATCCTCTCAGATGCTATTTTTTTAGTCACGCCTCATAAATCTAAAAAAGGCCAAAGCTATTTGAGAAAAACAATTTGAACCATTTTACAGTTATTTTTAAAAACTAATTACAAATTCCCAATATTTATTCCAGTCTTTGTTTCACCAGTTCTGTCTGATGACATATTAGCTCAAATTCCTTGAATTGTGAGAATATTTCTTGGTGAGGTGGGATAGGTGCAGGAACAGGTGAAGGAAAGGAATCCCTGATGCCCTTCAGAGCCCCAGTCTTGAAACTCAAAGAGACTAGTGACAAAGGAGCTCAGCTGCTCAGAGGAGGTGTGCAATAAAGTCCAGACAGAAGCACTAACCCAAGTCTAATGTCTTGGAAAAACGGCAGACTTCACTTCACCACAGGTGGCATACGAACCGTAATGGCTCAGTCAGGTAGAGCGCTGGTTCCCAAAGCTGGGCCACCCAGCCCATATTCCACCTATGACAAGGTGGAGTTTGCATTTCAAGTTTCCTTTTGGTTCCCCTTCCTTTGTGTTTGTGTTCCTCATGTCATGGAGACCAGGTCAGTATTTCACTCCTGACCAGAGGTGTCCTCCCCTGACGTGTCCATTTAGTTTATGTCATGCTGTATTGTATCTTCCCCAAACAAACAGTGCACACGTTGCATAAGGAGCATGGTGTGCCTTAGGTTACCCATAAACAGTCAACTAATCTATACATAGAACATCATTTCATCAGGCTAAAATGTTTAGTAATGAGGCAGAACCAAGAAAGGGTCATTTTCTTGACTTGTGCACTTCTTTTGCCAGATAACGCTCACATCATTCCCACGATGTCCCTAAAGAGCTGGGATTAAATATAGATGCCTGACAGGCATTTCCAAATACCACAGACACAGAACTCGCGCCTGAGAGATGGTCTAAATCAGATCACGATCCACTCTTAAACATAGTTTCAATTGCTGATTTGTATTTGTAAACAAGTAGTTATTTGATTGTTTGCCACTGCAAAGCTGGCTTTAATGACTGTTATGGGCTGTCAAAAGACATACCACTAGAGGGCGCCAGTAAGCAGCTCTGAACGTTTTTATATGATCGTATTCACTAGTTTGTCCCTGAAGTTGGTTCTTTGTGTTCCTTTTATGTTAAACCCAGATTCGGCTTCAACATTCGGCCTTCTTCATGGTTAGAAACTGATCTGAGTTTAACAGAAGAGTTAACATCAACACACCAATTAAAACAGCTCTCACAGCTCAACAGTAGATCGGGTAGCGAGCTACACAATCAGGCCTGTAATACAGAAGAATAATTCGTTCTCTTTTGAAACAAGAAAATATAATAATTTCTAAGCTGAGTAGAGAATGTACCAAATTTAAATGCAAAAGATGAGATGTTGCAGGTGGAAAAAAATGTCACAGATTTGTAATCGGTTCAAATATTGCAAAGCTCATAGTATAGCAGGTTGCTTATCCCCTGCAAAAATTAGGGGGTATTTCACTAGGGGATAACAAGTGAATATGATATGAATAATATGAAAACCATAATACTGTGCACAACACCAAACACGACAATATGATTAATCTTTTTTTGGCAGTATTCATCGCTTGCTTGCTTTATGCCGGGTTCTAATTACACCCGTTACCTTTCACCTCTTGCCACATGTGTGCTCCTGTCTTTCTTGTATTAGGCAGACTGTAAATAAGGGGCTGTTGTGGCACAGTGCTTAACTTACTGGATGGACTATTGACCCATGTGTTCCCAAGCCAAGTTGCAACAGTTGGGCTCCAAAACAATGCCCTTAACTGCCAACTAGGGGTTCAATTTGTGGCCTCTAATTTGAGATCCGTCACTACCTCAGTGACTCCTCTCAGTCCTGCCCTGTAAGCGTATAAAGTCCTGGTCCTTGAGAGATTTTATTCACGCATGAGCCGCACGTTGATGCCGCTGCAGCACTTGGCTGCGCTGTGGAAGACGGGTATGATGATGAAGTCCAGAATACTGCTCCATAGCATCTCCAGCCAGCCTGTGTTAATCAGGATCACTTTAATGCATGGAGTGAAGAGCCTACAGACAAGAAGAGAAATTAAGTCATTCTTAACTTATATAGGTATATCTAGTGATGATATTCCTTATCTCCTGCTCTGATGCTCTCTAGGTTCTTTAGTTTTGTCCTGCAGCGTATTTCTCAAAATCCTACTTTGTTACCCTTCTAGCTTAAGTGCAAAATTTAGCAAACACTTGTCTGTTTATCTGTTTCAGAGGAGTTATCTTGGCTCTCTGCCAGCCGTAGGATTTGAGTTTATAATCTCCTTTGTGCAACCCTGTTATACTAATATCATTTTGACTTGGATAAACCTTGGATGAAATATAGTGACACAGACATATACAGCAATGGAAGTGTTGATATTAAATGAGATTTACTGTACATACCAGATGTGAAGGCAGCTGAGGAGACCGAAAACCACCCCGGCAATGATGGAGAAGGGCACGGCGAGCAGCGCTGTGATGATGCGGTAGAACCAAGCGCGGGACACCTCAAACAGTGTGAGGCTCCACATCCACACACGATCTCCACTCCGTACCGACTCTGGTTCAGCTATCACGTCCTCAAAATTCAACTGAGCGCACACAGGCAGATCAGATGCGATTTAACATTGGCAGCCGTTGCAACAGTTTATAATATGTATATACATTCACTTGCCTCTTTATTAAGTACATCTTCCTAGTACCTGGCTGGAGCCCTTGTGCCTTCAGCATTGCCTTAATTGTGCATGGCCTAGATTTAAACAAAGGTCTGGAAACCTTACCCAAAGGACCAAAGCAGTGATGGGTACATCACCTTAGGACCTGATAGTTCTTGTTTTGTCCCTGATCATATTGATTAGGGTTGCAGGGGTAGTTAATGGAGTTCATCTGTGCCCATTGGGTGAGTGGAAACAAGACCTGAGTGACTGGAGGAAGTCCATACACACATGGGATGAACCTTTTGAGCTTGGATAATGACTGTGAAATGTGAGGAACCAACACTATGTGCTGAAATGGGCAGGTTTCATTGGGTTTTCAACAGCAACTACACTAAAATTTTAAGTCATTTCAAATGTAAATAATGTGGGGTTGTGACACAAATTTTGCTAGTCACCGTATTAGGATTATATTGGCTGATTGCTTTGCATTAGTTGAGTAGGGACATCTGATCAAACACGGAATCGCAGAGAATAAATGTTTAAAATAACAATCTAGGTTAAGTCTGTTTATATATTTAATTCTCATATCAATAAGTGGAAATATGAGCATTATGAAATTACCACCACTGCGGTTTTTCACCTGCGCCTCATCTGCTAATTGCTTTTACAAGAGGACATGTCCGTGGTTGGTATTGTTTACATGCGCTGCTCAGAAAAATAAAGGGAACACCGAGTTACATTGTGTTGTTTGTGTTCCCTTTATTTTTTTGAGCAGTATATTTAACTGCGTTGTTTGTGAGCTTTTATAGAATTGTCAGACAAGATATATATATATTGACTTGTGTGCTGTATATAAAATGCTAGACTTGCCCTTATCTAGTTTTCATGGTGGTTTATATTCTTTGTCCGTTCAATGCTGCATTAGCATCTGAACAGAGTGGGCTGTATAATCAGTTTAGGAATAATTAGGGTTTTTATGAATTTAATTAGCTCCTTTGATTGAAGAATGCTTCAGTTTGAATGCTGTTTGAAATCGAGACAAAGCAGCCAGTGCAGCTTGGTAGCTCCGTAGTGCACTGTGTATGTGACAGGTTTGCTTCTGATTTCTCATTGTTCAGGAGTTTCCTATTTACATTGACCTGCTTATGGTAAACACTTATGATTTCTGGTGTCACACAAAATCTAAGCACCCAATAATAAATGTGGGATTGCTGCAAAAAAGTCCTGCAGTTACAGCACAGGCAGGTATGTAAACGATTACCGGTGACTAGACACTGGGTCTTGCCACAAGAGGGGATAAAAGTGCTTCCCCTGCTATCCAAATAACTTTGGGTAATGTACCTTTTTTGAGAGCTCATTTACTGCTAGTTGACTCTATAATACATTTGCTGACAGACTGGCGTGTAGATCCTCTACCCTCCTGATTAGCTGATGCTGGTGTCCCAGCTGCCAGACAAATCTGGCAACCGGGCAGGCCAACAAAGTGTTAGAATCTGGCAGAGACATTTGTAGGAAACCCTTGCTGTGCTTGGGTGAGCATTGTCTTGCTAAAAAATACCAGTTGCATGGCTGCATGTTGTTCTGCACATGTACCACATAAATTTTGCTAAGCATCAGGAAATGGTCCGGGGAGAGACAGGGGTGAGTAGGGAAGGTTCCACTCATTCCTGAATGGTGGACAACAAAAGAGCTGCTCATGTTTGTTGACATATCAAGTGATTTATACTTCTGTACTCTAGCAGTCCAAAAGAACTTCTACAGTCCAAAGAACTATGATCAAGAATGGTCTTTTTGGAAGGGTCGCTGACCAGAAACCACTACATTTGGAGGGGGAACACGGTGAAAGGACTAAGATATGCTAGAGTACGCAAAGATAATGCAAATGAAGATCAGTAGAAAATAATATTATAGAGTGACTGATAGAAGTTTGATATGTTTGTGTCCATTCGTCAAAAATACATTATATATGGTCATTTTTACCATGGCTAAAACTACAAACCTAATAGTGCTCCAAGACCTTTGAGTACTGTAGTTTTGTTACTGTTCAGAGTACAAGCACCGGTGCAACATTGAACTAGTACGATCCCTCGCGAGCATGGAAAGTTTTACAAAAGCATACAATTTATTTAACCGTAGAGTTGGTGACATATAGTATAGTGATTTACAGTTGTGCAATGCTAGTTAGAATTTGTACAGTACTGTTAGGTGCTATATGAGTGTGCTGCTATAATTGTCTTTAGAATCTGAACTGGACACTTGTTCTGCTTTCATCATTCATCTGTCTTGAAGGAACAGATGTGAATATATACAGCACAAGCATAACGGGTCTCGTTACCGTTTTATTTAATGACCAGGAGCACACGTAACTATTAAGAGGGAGAAAGTATTACTTTGGCTTTACAGTTTGATGTAGGCATTATTTCCCTTTTGCAGACAGAAACTACCATGCAACTGCTGCTGACGAAAAGAGAACTGTAGTCTTGAAAGGCAGAAAAAGCATAGTATCATTCTACTTCATGTACTTAAATGTTTTCATAATATGCTTTTATTAATGTTGTTGTTTAAGCATGCAATACTATGTGACTATGGTGATGTTGGTCTGTATTCTGTTTCGCAGAACGTAATGCGTAATGGGCCATACCTAGAAAATATTGACTCTATGGACTGTATGTACGAGATTATTGAGGCCTACGAGATCCCACTTTGAGACCCACAGCTTTAGATACCATAACACAGGTGATCCCTTTTAAAGAATGCACTAAACGCTATATAGGGCGGTTCAAATATTTGTTTTCCAAATGTGTGTTTTGTGCATTTTATCTCATAACTCTGTACATTTTAAGAGAGAATTGCTTCAGGTTTACATTGTAACCCTGGTTGATATATGTAAAATCGAGATATCAAGATAGTGACTATCATCTCCAGATTTTCCAGTAACTGTGTGCAGGATCTATCTGATCTGTAGGCAGCTGGGAGGTTACCTTGAGGCATTCGTTAATCTGCCGTGGGTCTCTCTCATTGATCAGAGGCCTGGTGTCGCTCTGCGTGGACATCTCTTCTTCGTCCTCTTCCTCTTCCTCCATTACTGTCTCCAGCTGCGTCTTCCACGGTTGCTGACCCTCGCTGTCCTCACTGTCTGTGTCCCCGAGGTCGATCTCCGTTTCCACGGCAGGCATATTCCGCATCATGGTGAACGCGAAACTCACAGTCACACTCTGTTTGGCTGTACTCTTTCTGATTGACTTCAGAGCTTTGCTAGGGTGTAGAGATATATTAGGAAAGTGACTGTGCTGTAGTAAGAATTCCCCATGGGACAGTTTGTAGCCCCCTGCTAGAAGAGCTATAAATACTGCAGGATGGGCCATCACTTGTTACATAGCCCTGCAGTGAGTAACCAGAGAAGCACGCAAAATGGCAGGGCACGGTTCTAAACAAAGCATGATCATGTACTATTAAGTTGTTTAGCAACTCATGGGTGTGACAAAGTAGACTACCCCCCTCTCATCTGGCACTCCCCCAATCTCAGCCAATGTTGCCTACATGATACCAGACCCAGCTAGAAGGTACCACTGGATTACCATAGCACAAGACTAGCAAATTGGCACGACATTGGCTGTGTGGTGTAAGAACGTAAAAGTTTCTTCCATTTTTACATATCTTGGTAGGATTTTAGGGATTTTTTTAAGCCATTCCCAATAAATACTTGTCAGCAGAAGAAAGAGTTCCTTGGATGAGGAGGCAGTTTGTTGCCAAGCCCCATAACTATGCTATCTGACCTTCACTTTGCAAGTCCAGGCTGAGGTTTAGACGCATGACCTCAGTTTCCAGCTCTTACCTCTGTATCTACGTGTAACTGAATGATAGGTATTTGATTAAATACTGACTGATCATTCAACTGTGGTTTAACGGCATCTTCCATCGGGACTGAACTATTAGATCATAAAGATTTAGCGACATGTAGCCTGTAAATGTTACCTGTCTATAGACTGTACTAATCAGTACACCAATATGAGTAACGGTAAATAATATGCACATCACATATTTCTAAATTTAGACAAATACACACAGGAGACACAACAAACCTTTGCTGGTACCTTTAATAATATCAGCAGAATCCCTTTAATACACAGAGTGTAATGCTGGAACAATCCATTATGCACTCAGTAGATGATGGATGGTTTTCAGATTGTTGGTGGGCTGTCAGGTTTTCAGAGTGACTCAGAGGTTCCTCCGTCACACACATTACATACATACTTTTAAGCAAAACGTTTAGCTTAGTTTTTAATTCTGTGCTTAGTTGTATCAAAGTCCTATTGTGTCCAGAGTTCTGTACATTAACAGGAAATGGCTTATATTTTATCCTTAAAGTAATGTGCAATTAAAAGCAGTTAAGAGGACTTGGTTGTGATTTCCAGTACAGTGATTTTACAAAAACAAATTACAGGTATGTACTGTTTAACATCTATCTTATCAACATCTGTTTAATGGTGGCTTTTACATATCTTATTCACAACTAAATGACAGAAAACTAGTAAGAGCGAGCCCTTGCAACATTCACTGATTGAAAAGAGTTGTGCAGTCTTGAAAAAAACTTCCTTTTTCATTTTCATATTCAGTAGGTGTTTAAATATCATAAAAGATGCATATAAAAACGATAGCATTCACAGCTGATATCATTAGAATATAAAGTATTTGACACCTCAGTACCATGAAATGAACTCTTAGACTACATAATTAAACATTAATACATTTAAATAACACTAACATGGAGTCAAGACTTCACAAAGAACTTTCTATTAGTCACACTGGGAGCATGTTGGGATCTCACAATTGCCCCTATAATGTCCACAGAAGTTCACATTTACAGCATTTAGCACATTTAGCATTTAGCACACGCCCTTATCCAGAGCGACTTACAACTCATACAGTCTTACCAAGCAATCCAAGCAATTGTGGGTTAAGGGCCCAACTGTGGTAGCATGGCATAGGTGGGATTTGAACCCTGAACCTCCTGGTCCAGAGTCCAGTACCTTAACCACTAGGCTACCACAGTTCAGCCACTCCAATGCCCACTGACAGTCATGAGCCCCTAATGATGTTTAGGAATTCCTGGCACCATATAACCAGGTGCATGATTGTGTTTTGACACACCAAATGCTGCTTAGTGTTAGCACATCACTGAGTGTCATTACAAGAACTGTACAGTCTGGGGAACTCTAAGTTGTTACCCTAATAATCTGGTATCAACTAGAGGAAGATGTATTTTCTTTAAGTTCGGTTCTTCTAAAGGTTTCTTCCTTTATCTGAGGGAGTTTTTTATGGTCACCTTCGTTTGCTCATAAGAGGCTTGGACTCGGATTTCGAAAAAACACAGCTTTGTGACAAGCCCCATCATGAAATGCACCATACAAATGACGATGATTTCACAATTGATTGTGAAATAACTTGTTCATTTCCTAAGTGAAAAGAACATAAATACAGCATATTAGTTTTGGTCCTCCCAATGTGTCTTCTTTATAATATTTCCTTCAAGTAGTGCTTTGGGACTAGATAAATGTGCTATGTAAATAAATCTGATTTGTCATATTTCTGCACATTTGAACACAAATATTATTAGTTCAAGCTAATCAAATTGCCGCATTTTTTAAGGTGGACAACCTTTTCGGATTAAGGTAACAATGTTACTGACTTTCAGAAAAGGTGGTGTTCATTTAATGTTATTTAATCAGCAAGGCTGCTTCAATGTCTGCAAATAATTGCGTGATATATTAGCAAGGTTATATTAGGTTTTGATTGTATCCTGGTACAGTTATGAGTCTGTTCATATAAACTGTACAAAGTATCACTGAGCCAGACATGAAATGTGGACCATGGTGTGTGATGACGCATTCGAGGTGTGATCTGTACCGATGAAGTTACAGGTGACATCAGAAAAGCAGCTGCTGCATAATGTGGAAAATTTGCTTTGGTGATTTTACATTGTGCTTTTAGGAAGCTCGGTCCCATTAGCAGAGCCTTACCAGTCTATTTATAAATCTAATCTAAGTGGTTCAGTTGCTGGATAAACAAAGAGAGTTAAATACATATATTACATATTTCCCTCATGTCTTTTTATACATACACATACATATACATATGCATACACATATATCAAACTTAGCTTTTATTATTTCTGATTGATATCTAGTGTTATCTTTCTAAATCTGCCGTTGGTCTGCATTAGCACAGAGTTACACATTTTAAGTGTTATGAAACAAATATTAAACTGCACAGATTTGTAAGAAATAAAGGAATGGAACAATTGATATCGTTATGGATATCAAAAAATGTTTTTTTTGCAAAAATTAAAGTTCAAATCTTACCAAATTGATTTTTTAAAAACTTTACTTGCTAGTTGACCATATGTACAGTAAATCTGTATGTTGTCTTGTGAAAATGTTTTGGTAGCGACTGTCAAATTGTCATGACCTGATATGGACCAACACCCTGTCCGAGGTATACCTCTGCCTGATTTGGTTAGGCTCCAGAAGATTTGCTTTGGAGCATATTTGGAAATATACCCTAGTATTTGTGATCAGTGCATATACATTAAAATGTGAAGAAAGTGTCATATTCAAGTATCAACAGTTTGTATGGGCTTCTTGTCATGTCTTTGATGCTCTAAATGATTGTGACAGAGTATGTGTGCCTGTGTGCATGTGTTTGTGTGTGTGTGTGTGTGAGAGAGAGAGAGAGATATTGGGGGGGGAAGAATTAAGGTAAGAAGAGAGAACACTTAGTGATGATGGTACACATGGCACTTCCTGTCTGTTCTGCATTTAGTTACTGTGGTATATAAAGGAGTTAATGGACTCCAGACCTGGCAGATGGCGTGCTCGCGCGTGTGTGTGTGTGCGCGCTCGCGCGTGTGCGTGTGCGTGCGTGCGTGCGTGCGTGTGTGTGTGTGTGTGCGTGCGCAGAAATAATCTTGTCTTTAAAAAAAAGTATTGTTTAAAAGTTTGTGCTCCCTTTGTCAGACATGTTTTGCTGATGTAGTGAATAGTAACATCAAACTATTTACACTAACTGTAATTACGTACACTAAGCAATGCTGAGACCACGACGAGGGATGATACTGTTTGCCTTCTTTTGTCAAACAATCAGAAATTACTACATAAAGTCAACTGAATATAACAAGGATATCCATTCTATCCCTATTCATTATTATATGAGAAAACATAATAATAATATTTCTGCCCTCAATGCACATTAGCAATCCTAACCTAAAGGCTATTCCCTGATTTTTTCAATCCTTGTCCAGGTTAATCTAATGCAGGTCTGCCACTGGTCTGTAAGGTCAATCTATCTTCTATCTGTTTAATAAAGCAGGGCAAAAAAGTGGCATGGCTTCTAAAGCATTCTGTGAAACTGCCAATCGCTCCGACCTGGAAAGGTAAATGTGTGTTCCCTTACAGCGTGACACGTTTGAGTGTTTGTGCACTTAGTTCTGCTGATCGAACAGCTGTTCCAGGACTGATTTTCTCTTATATAACTGTGCAGAACAGAATAAAGTACTAGGGTAAAGACTCGGCCTAATCCTCAGCTCTGAACAGACAGATGGGGGAAATCTAGGCTGTTTTGCAGAGTGAGAGTCTGGTGCATGGTATAGTGATGTTTAACCTATCTTTTATGGTTAAACTTGTTTAGTAACTGACCAGAGAAATTCTGTATGGTGGGTATTTACTAGGGCTGGTTTGATACCATTTTTTAAATGCCCAATGCCGATATTGATACTGCAAACTTGAATATCTGGCGATCAGAACGATATGCTGCTACCACCTCTTGAACCATTGCTGTTGCATACCCTGCACTTATCACCCTTGAGCTTAAAATAACTCCACACAGCAGACATGATGACCACGCTGCTAGCTAACAGTTAACTCGACTTCCAGCTATCGCTCATCCAAATTGTAGTAAAGCCTATACGTGATAGGAAAGATATCGATCTGATATCCGATCTCTGATCCAATGATTTTGCCACATATCGGGCTGATACTGATACAGAATATCGGATCAGTACCGCACTAGTATATACTGATAATAGGTTATATAATGCATAAAGATAATACAATGTTTTAGGGAGATAATTGTAACAGACACATCGACATGTTCACACTAACTTAATATTTTAATAGTCATGCTAAAGACATGGACGCACAGACTCAAATTGCATGCTACAGACTATAAACTTGACCTGGCTCATACTTGCATGCTACAAACTACAGACTCGACTCAGACCCGCATGCTAACCAAAATATCTTTGTTTCATATTGTCTGCAAAATAAAATTAAATGAAAGTAAATTTAAGGAAAACTGTGTTTAACTGTGTTAATTCCATCAGGTTACTTGTTTTGCTGTGTTTACCTGCGTGTGACAACTAAAGCATTGTGGTGTTTGGTGGAACAATCACGGTGAATCAGCTGTATTGAGAAATCAGATAGTGACGTCAGCTGGAGCTTGATTAGCAGCAGTAAAGAAGCTCACCAAGGGCCATTAAATCATCTCGTCCAAACAAAGACATGCTTTACGATGGCTGTGTGTGTTGGTGAATCAGAGGCCATACGTCATGTTGTATTGGTGTGAATTTTTTTTTATTCAGCAGGAAAACAATAGGGATATAACATAATTTTAACAGTTAAATCATGTATCGAGAAATGGAACAGAAACGCAGTCAAATAGGGAGAAGGAAGGAAGAATTCAGAGCACTAACCGACAATCGAAGCTGACAGTAAAAGTCATCATATAAGAGAATAAATCTGATTACTATAACTTTATATGAACCGCATTTGCACAATATTAGTATACTCAAAACACAAACGAACAAATTGTTAAAATAGTCTCTAAACAATATAAAACACCAACATATAGTCATTATACTGTACTGTATTATTGTGCAGCTTCCCAAACCGGACTATAGGAGTTCAAAATAAAATGGAACATGCAGTATCTGTTAAATATTATAGCCACAATCAAGAGACTTTTAAACAAGATATTGAATGTGCTGGTATAAAGTCTGGCTTAAACACTGTTGTTTTTCTAAGGCATTTACTGAAGGCATGTTGTTATTAACTGATCTGAACATCATGAAGAATATGGTGGTGTATCTGTTACCCCTGAAATTAAACGCCCTGAGTATCCGTGGTCCATTTCTGTCCTCAATGTCTAATCTTTTTCACGTATGACGATTAACTAATAAAATCAGATTAAATGTTTGGCAATTACTAGTACAATGTGGTAACTAGTCTCAATTATTTAGACTATTGGTCACACATCATTCCCCTGTCCTCACTGTCAAATCCGATCTAGAACAGTAGCTTCTGTTTATTGTTCTTATTTAGTTGATCAGATTTCTTGGCCTCAGAGCTTTACCCAAGATAGCATAATGTATAAATTCTGCTGCTGCATATTTCAGTGTAGGTTTCACTCTACAGTTACATATGGAGCATTTGTTGTATAGAATTACATGTTTTACATTTACATTTTTTACATTTTACATTTGGATCTGATTTAAATTTGAATCAAGTCTTAGGTGTGTCTACCAATTTTGGTGTGCTCAAGTTCCAATACATCTAAAAATAAGAGTAAAATGTTGTTGTTGTTGTTGTTGTTGTGTTTTTTTTTTGTTGTTTTTGTTTTTTTAAAGAACGCAAGCTTACTTCTGATAAGCCGAAAAATATTAAAACCATGTAAAGCTCTGATCCTAGAATTGACCCTGCATTGAATTAAAACTCTTCACATTTGCGTTTGATTGGACCGTTGCAGATTTACATTAGATTTTAGTCCTTTATGAATGTTCCAGATCTTAAGGTCACTTCAGGTGTAAATCAGATTTCAACAGAACTGGATGTAAAATATATGCTTTAGACTAATGAGATGTGAATCCTTCCGATTTGAATTTTCTTTTAATACTGCATATTTTAATCTGACTTTAATACTTCATCTGTGGATGCAACGTAAATGCTTCAGATTTCAATCTGACTTATACTAATACTTAAGATTTGGATGCAATGTGAATTCTTCAGATTTGAAACAAATTTTGGGTTTGGGGATTTTATTTTGAAAGTTTCAATTTAGTTAAAGTAATATTTAAATACTAATATTTAAATTAATATTAAACATAATAATTTATCATTTGGATGCAGTTTAATACTTATATTTGAATCTGATTTTAAAAATGTAGTCGATGTAATCCAGGTTTAAGTAAGCTCTTCTGGAATCTGTCCTGGTATTCTGAATGTGGTTTGACCCAATGTGTTTCGGGGAGTTGGTGTGTTGTAGCTGCTGTGTGTTGCTTCCACTGAGCTGCTGCGCTTCAGGAAGCTTAGGAAATCCTCACGGGCTGAGGTATCATGTCTGGACGGTACGGGTCTTGCAGGTCTGCTGGGCATGTGGCAGCAGCAGAACATTGTTTTCCAGACCTCCTCGCGAATCTGTCGGTTCAGCAGGCCGTAGAAAAATGGGTTGGCTGCAAAGGAAGAGTATGCTAGCCATGTGACTGCACCCTCACCTTCATCAGCTGTTGTGTGGGCAGTACCCAGAGACAAGTGAAGGTGGAAGGCAAAGTACGGGAGCCAGCAGAGGACAAACTGACCCACGATGACAGCCAATGTGAGGGCTGCTTTCCCACCCACCAATGTTCGTCTGGGCCTGAGCTGAACATGAGATCCTGTGCCTCTTCTGGTGCTTGAGTTGCTAGTGATGATGGTAGTTTGACTGTTGACTGAATCTGAGCGGCATTTCGGACGGGGCGTTGCTGGCACCCAGCTAGGTAGAGGCCCCCTTTGCCGAGCAGCCATGTGTGCCACCTTGTAGACATTGGCATATACAGCTAGGATTATGGCTGCTGGGACACAAAAGCAAAGCACACAGAAGATGATTGCGAAAATGCGTCTATGCCCACTGTGGCTCCAGTGGAGAGAGCAATGGGCGGCAGCGATGGCACTGTGGTGCCGATAATTGGGCCAGCCGAATACAGTGGCCAATCCAAGAACTGCAGATGCCAACCAGACCAGCACCATAATTGCTGCAGCGATGCGTGGCGTCATCTTTGCCTCGTAGCGCATAGGGTGCACGATGTAGTAGTAGCGCTCCACGCTGATCGCTGTCACTGTGAAGATGGAGGCTGATATCAGGAAGGCATTGAGAAAGACGTAGAGGCGGCACTCAAGCGGCGAGAAAATGACGCCAGCGAAAATGGGTGAGCCGCAGACAATGGCAAGGGGCATGAGGAGGGCGGCACACAAGACGTCTACCCCACACAGGTGCCACACAAAACTGTATTTCCTCAGGTGAGGCGTCTTCAGTACCACCACCAGCACCACCAGATTTGCCAAGAGAGCCACGGCATTCAGCGCCACCATAGCGGCCAGACCCAACGAGTCCCGCAGACGCGACTGCGGGTTGGACATGGTGCCCAGCTGCATGCTGGGACGATGGTGAACATGGACGCCATGCTCGAGTGAGTGGTTGAGTTGCGTTCCGTTGAGGTTGAGTATCTGAGGGAATGCAAATGCTTCCATTTTCAATGCTCAGATAACAATGACACACTCCCCATCATCCACCAGGTGGATGCCAGGGTTCTTCAGCTGGCCAGTCGGAGGTCAGGTCTGTGGATGAAAGCAGTCAATTAGGTTGCTTTTAATGAAGTCGGTTAAATAAATTTGGATTTTTGAAACGAGAACTTTTGAAATCCAAATTTAACCACATCATTAAACCTTAAATGTACCTGCTTACACCTGAGGCACTTTTGATTCACAGTGCAATTGCAAATTATGAACATGTACATGTTGTTGCACAAACTCTGCAAAAGTCTTAGGCCACCATTAGATTTGATGTTTTAGTAATGGTTTAATTACCATATATAACATATTGTCGATGACTGGACCCTGGATTCGTCTCTCCATAATTCTCTATTCCACTGGTCTTCATTTCAATTTTTTCGAGCTTTAGTATATCTTAGACTTTTTACCCTGTTCCCCTTCTGTGTGGTTCTGTGTGGATTCTGGGCTGTTTTACCTTTCCAAAAAGACAATTCATGATCAAGCTTCTTCAGACTGTAGTAGGGTCAGCTTGGTATTCTGATCAAGCTGCCAGATGTTGCAATTGCTCAAGTCCTTGCCACCGTACCGTGCCAACTACAGAAGCTATTCTTTCGCTTTTAATACTGTGTACGCACATCCTGAATTTTCTGGTAATATGTTCCTGTATGTTCTAATAAATAGACTGAGAAATAATTAGAAATGGCCATTATTACATTGCTAAAACGATGGTTTATCTAATCTTACAGTGACCTAAGACTAAGATTGTCCGCTAGCTGTTAATCAAATCAAAACTGACCTAAATAGTTGGAGTTTGTAATGAGCTGCCTAGTCTAACAGATTAATTGTTAATGCAGAATCCAGTTGTCACAGGGATGCCTATTTTGCTGATTTTACGATGGATTGAGCATTGCTCAGCCGATGAGATTTGTAAACCCTAGCTATTATTTTCACATGCGTAACTGTTACAGAAAGATATGCTATGGTGTATGAAGTGTATCAGTACTGTATATAAATGTATGATTCAAGTTCCGAAACGTTATTGCCTGGGATCGCCTCACAAAATCTGAGTTCTGTATTAATGCACTGGTATTTACACTGACAAAAGTGTTACTCTGAAAAGTTAGTTTGTGGCGCACTGTCAGTTTTCGAGGTGAGTTTTTTATGTGCTTTATAACTTGATTTGTAGAAAATGCTCACAAAAATGAGGAGATATTTCAGTATGGGACATTTCATTTTTTGATATTTCATACAACATTTTTGTGATAATGAGGAAGGGACTGTAAACTAATGATGTGGACTGTTGACTGTTTACAAATTAACACAGGCATAACATGTCCTTTATAAATTTTGTATATGACACACTGAATGGAAAAAGCGAACAACAGCTCTTCAGCAACTGAAGAGGATTTGATAAAATCAGTAACCCGCGTGGATTTGTACATTAAAGTCCTTTTATCAAGGGGGTGTCTTCACTTTATGTTGTAATAAAAATCACTGTAACTCTCTGCCTCTCATCACTTATTTATTTTATGTCTAACTAAAACATGGGAGTTTTTTGTATCTGTTTTATTTTTATGGGTTACAGACTGTCGTACCTGACAGTGTTAGTGCCTCAAACCTGATTTCTGGCTTATTTGAGATAATAGTAGGTGGTTTGGCTATTGTGAATTATCCCTTGGTGTTTAGCATCACTCTACTAGTCTTTATCAACATAACCCAGTCCCATCATGTCCAGGTCCCACCAGAGTGCAGTCACTCCCTCCATCATTTAGTTATTATGTGCCTCCAATAACTTACAGCTGAGGACTCATTATCTTAAATCTATTTCGTTATTTATTTAAAATGTTATTACTAATTTAAAATTGGTTCTTGATTTAAATTGTATTATTTACTTAATTTGACTATTACTAAAACTTAATTATTTCAGTTAACATCTAGGCCATCCAAGGAGGACGGGTCCCTTATTGAGTGTTGGTTTCTTCCTTCTATATTTCGGGAGTTTTCCCTTTCCACTGTCGCCCTAGGCTTTCACAATTTGGGATTGACCTCTTCAGATAATATATTTAAAACCACTTTGAGACAATGCACCATTTAAAAAGCGCTATATAAATAAATTTGACTTTGGCGTGAGTGAGTGTGATTGAGTGTGAAGGAGCAAGTGTATCATTTATTATGTATTGTGAAAATGTATGTGAAAGTATGCTGACATGTTATCTTTTGGCTCATCCCTAACACTTGTTTCCTTAAATTCATTACATTCATTTATACTGATAAAGTCAACATTTTGATCAAGTTCCAGAACTAAGAGGGGGAGGCTTTGTTCTTCATTACTAAAAAGAATCGAATCCTACTCAACTTTGCTTTGTATTTCCATTTTCCTGTGCTTTATCTCTAAGCCTCTATCGCTCTAACCTTTTGATGGGGAGCACAGTGAGGTGGCTTGTTGTGCTACAGCTGCAGGAGGCTTTTCTGCTCTGAGCGGCATTATTATTAGAGCGAGGTCAGTGTCACCTGCACCTCACCGCCACCCACGCACTCGCACACACAAACATACTCCCACGCGCTTACACAACGCACACTCACAATGCCGCACATCTTTAATACACACAGACACTAAATCCTGAAAATCTCCTCAAAATCATCTTCAAACACTCAGACAGTTCCTCCTCTAATTAGCAGCACTTCAATTTAAATGATAATTGTCTGCAGTGAGACATGGCCAGGGTTTTTTACATTTTAACTCCACACCTTTCCTGTGCAGGGGGAACTGATGCATATTCAGGAGATTCAAAGGGCACAGGTGTGAACGTGCCCTGGATGGGACACCATCCATTGCAGCGATGTGAGAGACTGAACCCTGGGTGGGGCTTGGAGTCTGAAGTTGAGATTACAGAACTCTATGATCGACTGGTGAAGATGTATTGTGTCTGCACAAAGTAAACTCTTTTATCGGCTCTGGATCCTCCACCTCCATAAACCTCACCTAGATAAGTGGCAAGAATATAGGATTCCTATTCTGGATTACATATTGAATCAAGTCAAATATATTTATGTATCTAGGCCCACAGGCATAAATGAGCAAGCTTAGAGAGACAGCGGAAAGGAAAAACTCCAATAGTTACAAAGAAAAAACCTTGGGAAGACCCAACTAACTGACCCAGTCCATTAATATGTTTAGGGTAATAAACTGAAAACATAGAACCTAGGTATAAATATTTAAAAAAATAAATACAGTCGAATCTGGTTAATGGGAGCACATCGGGACGTGATGGTTTTGGACCTAATAACCGGCCGTTCTGATTAAACGAACATGCCCTATGTTACAAGACGGTACGTGCTATAATTTATGTAACATATTAAATGTTTATTAAACCTTTCTTATGTGATATACACGTATAGCAAACGTACAAACAAGAACTACTGTTGCTTACCAACTTTGTTCATTGAAAAAATAATTTACAACCAAGTTTTTCGAAACGACCTGCAACACAATGTATAGATACTCAGCATGTGAAGCATAATACTGTATAAAACAAGTTCTTACTAAATTCCAGTCTTTCCCGATGTTTACCATATTTTTATTTTCCCTCAGTTACGTCTTCCTGTTCTGTATTTCCACTCCACCACTGTTTTCTTTCTGTAGATCTGTAGACGTCCTGATTTTAAGGGCTTTTCCTCAATTGTTTTCCACTCTCCATTTTTCCATTAAACATCATATTCATGTTTGTGTAGCTCAAACCGTCAGATTCAATGCACATTTCTGAGTTTGTCTGTGGTTAGCTTTGAAAAATATATCCTTGAGATTATTATTGCTTTGGTGTTGAAGTGGAGGAGTTGGAGTGAATGCAATGAAGGTGTCAAGGGCACAGATTTCAACGCTGAATGGCAAGGATCAGACTGGCAGTGTACATGTAGGTTACAACCTTTATTTCAAATTTTATAAAGATAAAAATGAATGACATGTTAATGTAAAATTGAATCCTTATCTATCTGGTCTTCCATATCTTTCATAATGTCTCTCATGGGCATTTTTAGTTTCCATCTTGCAAAAGTATCAGTTCCATCGTGCTATCCTCTTAAATGTTACCATATTGGTTAATTCTCCCTAAAGAGGGTAAAAAGAGTACATTATAGGATTTTCTATAATCATTTGGAATGCCCATAAATTAAAAAAAGATTTATCATGTGTATAACAGTGTAGGCTTTGTAGTATTTGCATTAGTAATGCAGTGTATATGCTAGAGGGCTATACTAAATACACATTAAAATACTTTGTATGAGTACTACTATGACATGAAGTGCAGGGGCAACAAACAAAAGGAGTTCAACAATGTCCCTGCCTGTTAATTATGGTCTAAAAAGTAAGCATTAATGATTAGCATTACTTACAACAAAAGCATTTCAAAGGCACAATTTCTGTTCTCTTTGTCTCAATCATGGCACTTATCAGAGAAACAAAAATAAATTATAAACATGAGTAGTGTCATATGCTATTCATGGCACATCATTTATTTTCTTAAATAAAATAAATAGCTTAGTTCATGTTATTTCATTGATGTTCAACATCATGTATTAGGCATTGCTGTGTTCACTGTGACCTTTTTTGATGTCTCATTCTGTCTGTATGCATATGTGGCTCATGTTCTGTCATGTCTCTAATTTGTCCATGGACAGATTAGCTGTGTGCTGAGATTCGTGCTATGCTAGGAGGACTATTCGTATTTCTCACTGATTTTCTAGCTTTCCCCAGAGTGCCTGCATTAATTGCTGTATTGGCTTGCTCAGCCTTGAATCTGTCAAAAGATCCTTTTCATGTTGCAGCAAACATTTGTTAATTATTTCCCATTTACAGACACATTCAACCCGTCAGAATGTTCCTGTCAATACCAGACTTGTCTCCCTGTAACCTTTGAGAGTTTGTGCATAATCTCCCTTGTCAGCGAGTGATAGCACTGAAATGGTGAGGAGGTAGAGAACCATTTTGTCCTTAGTTGCTATTTGCTAGCTGCACATCGATTCAAGGCTAAACAACAAATGGAATCTGAAAAGTAGAGTATAACCACAGGGA
Organism: Parotocinclus haroldoi; assembly: GCA_034779995.1. Lineage (NCBI taxonomy): Eukaryota > Metazoa > Chordata > Actinopteri > Siluriformes > Loricariidae > Parotocinclus > Parotocinclus haroldoi. Next base: position 9,764 of record JAUZST010010896.1, on the reverse strand, counting down.
CACACTGTTCACCAATAACTACTCCTAGAACATGGAAACTTCTTAATTATTTATTAGCCTAAAATGTCCAACACAATTTAAAATATGAAAATGCATATTCTTTATTGTTTTTTAGAGCAAAGGTTTAGCATCCGGTTTTGGACTTGAGGTTCAATGATGATTAATGTCAGTATTAAATGTACAGTAATATGTTTAATACTTTGTGTTTGGCCAGAAAATGCAACCACCTTAAAGTCACTGAGCGTTTTATTACAAAGACCTGTATATGCACTAATTCATGCTACCATCTAATCAATGAACGGTGTGCATGAAATATAGAGTAACAGCAGCTTCACGTAATGCTTTCACATACTGTCAGACTGCTGAAAAAATGGGATTTTGAGTTTATTTAAATTATAACAATTTATCCAGCGCCTTACTGTCTAATATCAGAACCTGAGACTATGGTCATGTTCCAAAAGCAAAGACTGTTGTAGCAAAGATATGGTACACTCCATAATAACACCCATTCATTTAATTAGGAAATACAGTAACTAAAATACACATATATATCTTGTAATAACCAACATTGCCCTGCGCTTGGTTCCTAAAATCCTAAGCAGGACCTGTGACATGTAAAGCTTATGGGCATTCAGTTGTTTTTGATTACCTTTTTAGCTTGGAATTTTCCTCCTATTTGGTAGTAGTGCACGACCTATGATGTAAATGACATTATTCCAAACTGGCCGCAAGTGATTAGATTAGATTCAGCCCTATTCTGTTTAATCTATTGAGTCAGCTTACTGGCACTCAGAATGATTAATCCCTGTGTGTTGCAGTAATGTGCTTTATGCTCCATTTCACAATAGACATCTACTAGTAAAAGGACTGTAGACAGGTCAAAATGATAGTTTAAAAACTCTTGCCAGTACATCCAGCTGATTTTGAATTTAAGGCTAATGTCAATGTATAAGATATGGCTATTCTAAAATGAGACAGAAAAATCAGCTGGGTGGGTTATACAAGACTACCAAGAAGTCCCAATGAACAAAGCAGTGCTTATATTTCAAATTTCTCGTCATGCCACTGGAAATTGTTTTAGGAAAGCATAATTAATTACACTTTATATGAAAAATGTTTCGTAAGGTTGTTTACATTTTATGCATAGACAACATGAATGACTGCTTAAACATTTATATCCAGTTCTATATTTAACCAGCATCTGCAGTTTAGGCACTGGTGCACAGTCATTAACTACAAAGCATCCCAAAGCTTGCCTTGGAGATCTGTTGTCAGCAGGAACCACACTCCAGTTATTTTGTTGTCTTCAAAAGTTTGCCTTCTAGACACAAGGCAATTTTTACCTGAAGTCTCAGGTGACAGCAAATGTATCAAAGACAATCTGCAATTTTTGGGGATGTCAGCAGAAAGCTCTCCCCATTCTGTCATCCTACAAGGAAGATAAAACAGCAGGCTTGAGTTGATAATCCAGTGTATAACAGTATTCCACTTTAAAAACACCCTACAATAATTAAGCAGCTTGCAAAACTTGTCTTTAACTTAATTTATTGCTATATTTAAAGCCGCTTTCAATTATTTGCTTAAATACAATGTAAAGTACAAGTATTATTTGCTTAATGTTTATCCCTGCTTGTCCTGGTCCAAGTTGACCTCCAAGGGCTGTGCCAGTAGATAATTGCCCATCTGGGCTCTCGGGGCACCACTGGTACTCAAACCCAGGTCACTGTCATGATGGCCTGGCATAATCTGTGTATCATTCGTTCTTTTCCGACTCAAAGAACCCAAAACCAGAAAATGAGAAAGCATTGTAGTTTTGATATGTGTTTCTGAATAATGGTTTGTGTTTTATACTTTTGACGCTTCAGTCAAAAAACCAAAATGAAAAATACGGTTCACTGGCCAAAGTTAATTTTGATATTTAACTTAGCCAATTGGCATGAACCTACAGTTGGCTCAGCATTCCATATTCACCAGACAAATCCTTTTAATACCTACTTATTGGGAACTTAATTGCACACAATTTTGGCTTAGACCTTCTACACAAAGCAACACTGGTCAGAGGTAGAGGTCAACCCTAAAATTTACGGGTTTTAGTTTTAGATTCAATAACAGTGGACCTTCAAAACTGAGCTGAAGAGAAAAGGTGTGTGTGTGTTTTTGTGAGAGAGAGAGAGAGAGAGAGAGAGAGAGAGAGAGAGAGAGAGAGGGAGAGAGAACCAGGGCAGTCTGGCTCAAGCTGCAGACAGGCTTCAGGATCGCACATAAAAAAAAAAACAGTCATCCGGTTCGAAGGGTACACAGACGTTCGTAAGCATCTCTGTTTACAAGTGTTTTCAAAGGTCACATACACAGATGAACATAAAATGCATTGCTTCTTGTGTGTACTGTAATATAGGTCTGAAATCGGAACCCTGGGCCATGCAATATAATTGTGAATTCTGTCTTTTCTGCTTTGACAAAAGACAAAATAGGAAATCCAACCTAAGATTTCCCATGTGGGTTTAAATGTTAAAATGTTAAATTCTGAATTTTAGAAGTGTGTTAGAATGTTCACCAATTAAGATCAATTTACGCATGACGACGAAGAGATGACATAGTGCTAAAGAGCTTATTGGCCAAACATGAAGTCGTCAATAATCAAATATGATGTTTTCACATCTTGCAATGCCATCAGCATTAATTTTACAATGAGTAGAATTAAAAGCAAAAATAAAATTTAGCATGTACACGTTCTTTTATTAAAAATCTGTCTGGTGAATATCGACTGCTGATCCATCTGTGTAAAACTGAGCCCAGAACGCACCAGTCTGCTTAAATAGTTATATATCAAACTCAACTTTGGCCTATGAACCTTTTTTTCTCCCATGTTGTGTTTTTGCCTGTAGCGTAAAATCAAGAGTGTAAAACACAACCCGTTGTTTTGGGTATTCATATATGAATAACAAAATAAAATGCTTTCTCATTTTCTGGTTTGGAGTTCTTATTAAAAGAGCGAATGATACACGGATTTGGCATGTTTGAGCACCGTGCCATCTGAGCGTCCAGTGTGGTATTGCAATGTAAAAAAGCTGTCATCATACTTTATCTACAATAGAGTAGACAGAATACAATAGAAAAAGCATAAAGCATGTTTTAAGGCAAAACAGACAACACTTTGTGTCACATGAGTATTTTGTGGTACAATTCCTATACAATCCAATACTATTTCTCTATAGTCTCAGCTAGTGGGAATGTACAGTACTTCTGTAGCTAATGAGGCATATTATAATGGTTCAATATCCACCCTTGCTACATAGATTATCATGCATTCTTGATCTTTTTTTTTTCATTAAACACAATACTATGATGAAGTCAAATTAAAACTAGACTGCTGCAATGCCCTCCTGCATACAATCCGACCCCTGCAAGGGATTCTAAATACAGCAGAACATCTGTTTTCTTCTCCAGTGCTACTTTCCCTTTGCTGGCTCCTTGTAGCTACTACATTGTATTTAAAACATTATTGCTTAACTACAAAGCGTAAAATGACCAGTGCTTAAATTCTAAAGGATTTAATATTATTAAATGTAATCTTATTTGTTACCTTGTACACTTCAATACTATATATACACACAGTATATACATGTATATACTGTACTGTGCAAAATGCTGCAAAGTGCAAATGCTTTCAGAAAAAGAAGTGTTACTAGTGTTGGCAAATTGTAAAGAGAATGAACAAATGGGGAATCTAAATCAAATCACTATTTGGTGTGGCCAACCTTTGCCTTCAAAACAGTATCAGTTCTTCTTGGTACAATTGTATACAGAGGGAACTTGACAGGGAGGTTTTTCCAAACATCTTTTAGAATTAACCAGGGATCTTCTGTGAATGTGGGATTCCTCAAATCCTTCTGTCTCTTCATCCCAGACAGACTCAGTGATGTTGAGATCATGGCTCTTTAGGGAACAGATCATCACTTCCAAGACTCCCTGTTTGTTTTTGCTGATAGTTCTTACTGATGTTGGCTGTTTGTTTGAGGTTGTTATCCTGTGCAGAATACATTTGAAATCAGATGCTTCCCTGATGGCATTGCATGATGGAAAAGAATCTTCCTGTACTGTGTTTCTCAGCATTGAGGACAACGTTAATCCTGACTAATTTCCCAACTCTATTTTCTTAAATGGAGAATTGCAAGGAACCTCCACTATGCTTCACTGTTACCTGCAGACATTCATTACTTGCGAACACATTTACATTACATTACAGTGAACAATCTGCCTTCTGTTGCAGCCAAATGCTTCAAATTTTGACTCATTATTCCAGAGGTCTTGCTGCCATTTTTTGCACCGCAGTTCCTTATGTTTCTGTATATACCCGAGTTGCTTGGTCTTGTTTCCACATAGAAGGTATTGCTTTTTTTTCTACATGAAGACCACTCCTGGCCATACTTCTCTGAACAGTAGATGGCTGTACCGGAGTCCCACAGGTTTCTGCCTATTCTGCAATGAGGAAACTACATTTTTCAATTTTAAAGAGAAGTAAGCATGATGTGTTTGTCATCTGCTGCTCTAAGTTTATTGGCAGACCATTACAATGCTCAGTGTGTTTCTTTTGCTTCTTTAAAAGAACTTAAACAGCACCATGAACCCCCAGCCAGCTTTGAAATCGGTCTGCCTGGCCTACATAGTTGGTACAGTCTTGCCGTGGTTTATGACCTGAGACATAAAACTGTCTTCCACAACCTCAGCTGCAGAAGAGTTTGACTGTTCCTCACCCACTTTTAGTTTGTGTTTCAGTTAATGACTGTGTTTCAGCCTACATATGGAAATAATTATCATTATCACCTGTTTAGAATTATTGGCTAATCATACATCAGTCAGTTTATTTCTACAAAACCCCAGACTTTGCGTGTGTGTACCTGGAAAAATGTTTCGAATTATGAATGCCTGAATTTAAATATAAGATTTACTTTTCGCTTTTGTTCTTTCAGTTTGTATGTGGTTAACTGGCAAAATAAACTACAAACCCTTCTATTTTTGAAGGCATTCTCACTTTGCAGCATTTTTTCACATCTGCCTAAAACTTTTTCACAGGACTGTACATGCCTATACCTGTATAACTCTGTTTGTACACATGTGCACACTGGTATGTGCCACTCATTGTTTTGTTAACTGTACTGTCTAGAATATAAGTAAATAGTGTTTAAAAACAAATATGGGATGGAGGCATGTCTCACCCCTAAAGCTCTGACCCTAGAATCGCCCCTGCAATTTGGTTAGATGGCCAATTTTAAATGTCCTGTTTTGACAGATTAGTTGTCAGACTTTTTGAACACCCCCTTAATGGGCAACCTCATCTATTAAAGCTAAGTCCTTTTCTTCAGGTGCATAGGTATTTACATTATTATGACAATGTTTCTTGTCTGGTGGCTCATAGCTGCAGGTAAATTCATATCTAACATCACTTTGTGTGGATTTTATTGTAAGTGCCGGAAAAGCTCATTTGTAGGCATTAAGTATGTGCTGCTTTTGAAAGCTGGGGAATAAGAGTAGTAAGAGCAGATTGGATTTTTCCCCTGCTTTGTATTCAGCCTGTCTATCTTTCCTGTTTGCATCCTTTCTTCACTTTCTAAGCTGAAAGTTATTTTTTTGTCAGCCATCAGTTTTCTTTCTTATTTTCTTTCTTTGAGCTTGTTTAAGCATGTTACTCACTATCTACATCAGCTTGCTGTATATTTCTTGCACTTATGTGTAGTAGATTTAGGTATATGAAATACGAAACAGAGGAATAAAACACTTTGAAAACTAAAAGCCTTCTAGTTTAGGTTATTTCTAACTTTTTGTAACTTGCCATCTAACACTGACTACTGACCTTTATGTTTTGTGTTTGATGGGCACAATTTTACAGTACACAAACTTACAGTATGGTAGTCTAATGTTCTATATACATTTTAATGTAATAAATCAAAAGTTCATCCATTGCTTGTGCACTGAGCTTTTAAAATAACAACATTAATAAGCTAATCTATGTCCATCACTTTAGTCACTTCTTAAAATACTGAGAAAAATTACGTATTCACTTATTCACTTATTCATATTGTCTTATTCATATTCATATTGTTAGTCAAAAGTTTGTAGTTTGAGCATCATAGTGTAGTCTTTTATGCAAGTCTTTTTAAATCTTTTTAAATTAACACATTACACTACTGCATGAGTTCCATGCCCAAGCATGTTTAGTATCCATTTGATCAAAATATAGTACTATAATACTTTTTTATTAACAGTTAAAACAAATAAAAACAAATACTTCTATATGCACTCATGTACAAATCACATGTAAGACATAAGCTCTTATTAATGAAAGCAATTTATTCAGTATTGGTTTCAGTCATGAAGTTACTGGAAACTTTATCCAACATAATGTGATGCTGTTATGGTGTCTCTTGGGTTTAGACACCCAGATGATGAGGATGTAAAGGATAGGGAGATTTTCTGGAACAAGTGTTCAGGTCTGAAATTGCATTATGTAATACTAGAGGATACATTTCCAATTAATGCTGTAACGTGGTGCCTATTGGCTATTAAATCCTGTTCAAGCTGATTTCTGTGCCATAAAGTTAGAGGCACAGCCGGTAATGGTGTTTAGAGGTGTGTATGTGGTTTGGAAGTATGAGAGTGAGTATAGAGAAAAAAAGAGAAGAGACGATAGAAGAGTGTAAAAGAATAATACAGTGGTACCTCTGTTTCCTTTGTTTATTCATTCCAGAAGGCTTGTGGAATACTGAAACAATGAGTACAGAGCAGGCATTATATACATTCATTGAATTATACTGCACAGATGCTCCTTCATTTATGATGGTGATACATTCTGAGTTTAACAGTCTATATAATGTATCATAGTATAATGTATCATTTTTATTGTCATTTCAGCCATATACAGTGGAGTACAGTACATAAATAATAATAAATAATGCTAAATAATGTTCCTCCAGGACCAAGGTGCTACATACAACAATACATTACACAATACAACATAAATGCCCATGTGCAATGACACAATACAAATACAATTACATACAACAAATATGCAAGATAATATACTATAAGACCATTAGAAGACAATGAACTATAAGAAGACCATTAGAAGACAATGAACTATAAATACAGGGAGGGGAACAGTGCAGTTAGCTCCCTAAGTAGTGGGAGCAGTAAGGTGCAGCTGTGTGCCTTTGGAGTACATGTAAACTGTAAACATTAAATACACTATAATGTGAATATTAGAAGCAGTACTAATGTTATTCAGTTGGTTCAACAGTAGATGTGTAGACAGTTTTAAGAGGTGAGGATGTGTGTGTCCAGTCACTGATTTGACTGTTTGTTCATTCCAGACTCTGGTTGTTCAGGACAAGAAGTTGTTGCCCAGTCTGGATGTGAGGGCCACAAGAGGGGACACTTTGCATCAGTGTACAGATCAGTTCAATGACTTGAATCCATCAAAGATGTGGTAGCCTATCTGGTAGCTGTGGACCACCCATGATCATCTACATGGACCGAGGTACTTACCATAAATGGCAGTCTCTTACTCTTTAATGTAGACACAGGTGCGTCTATAACAGCCATCCAGGAAACAGACTACAGACAGAACAGTGATGGCAGCTACAGCGAGACAATAAGACCACTATTAGGGCCCGCTAGCACACCTTTGGATGTAAAAGGGAAAGTGCAGGTGGTGATACAGAGAAGAGACAGAAAAATCGAGGAGGGAACGGTCATCGTAAAGGACCTGACCACACCCCTGTTGGGTCTTCCTGTCATTCGCAGGCTACAGATGATCCCTTAGCTTCACACCATAGAATATGCAGAGATGCTCTTCCGTTCAACCTACGCTGATGTCTTCACAGGGCTAGGTAACCGTAAAGGCCAATACAAAATTAATCAAAATTATGATGCCAGACACTATGCCCTTTCTGCCCAACGATGCCACACAAAGCTAGACGCAACATCGGGGTTCTGGCAGGTGCCACTCGATAAAGACTCAATGCTGTTGACCACGTTCATAACACCAGAAGGGTGCTGCTACTTTAAAAGACTGCCTTTTGGCATATCTTGTCTTTCAAACATTCGAAGAGGATTTCTCAGCTCATTGATGATAATGTATTTGTCATGGGCAGTGACCGGGCAGAACACAACACGACAGGCTACACAGAGTGCTGCGGACAATCAGAGAGGCAGGGCTCACACTTAATGGAAAATGCCAGTTGGCTCTCACAGAAATCCGCTTTCTGGGGCATGTAGTAAACTCCCAGGGCATCATAGAGCTCGTCAATATGCCTGAGCCAAAACATGTAACTGACATACATCGTTTTATATGTATGGTGAACTTTGTAGGCAAAGTTTCGCCCCGTCTGCCAGAAAACAGTTGTGGGGTGCACCTCAAAGCAAAGCATTCATGGAAACAAAGAAAGAACTGGGGTCGGAGACTGTGTTGGCACAATACAGCCCAAATTACGAAGTGATCGTTGACACAAAACAGCCCAGATGGCGAGTGGAGACCTGTTGTCTTCATTTCACACAGTCCAGTCTAATCGAAGCTGAGACAAGATTCGGTCAGATCGAGAAGGAGGCCTTAGCTGCAACCTGGGAGTGTGACCGCCTGTCAGGATAATATATGAATAAAGCTGATGTACGTGGAGCACGATTTGGAAAAAAAATGCCAAGCTTACCTGGACAGCATAGTCGAGAGCCTGCCAGCCACACCGCCAAAGCTGACATCAAACCTCTGACAACATTTGCAAATGTCTAAGTCATTATATTGCAAACGGGTGGCCTGACCACAGACGAGAGACGTAAACGGGCTGCTTGGCGTCTAGTGGCCAAGAATCATGTCTGCAGTGAAATAGGTGGTCGAGCAATGTGATATTCTTTGCTTGTGAAGCTCAAATACCTGCAGCAGACCTTTTCCACTGGAAGAAAGGGAACCATCTAACCCTGATTGACTACTTCTCTCACCACCAGTTGGGAAATACAGCTGCATCGGTGCCCAGAAGTGTTGGTCACAGCAATGGCCCGCAGTTTACAGGACAAGAATTCTCACAGTTCTTTTGAGAGTACGATTTCGCACACATAACAAGCAGTCCACATTTTCCACTTAGAAATGGGGAGGATGAACAATAAGTTTGAGCTGTTAAGTTACATCTAGACAAGGAAGGAAACTTCGACAAAGCTATGCTAGCCTACAGGGCCACTCCATTGGCACATGGGAGTTCCCCAGCACAACTAATGATGAGGAGGAGAATATGAACCAATTCCTGTGCTGCAACCACAGTGGCCTGATCTCTAGACATTTAGAGAAAAGGACAGGGTGTTGAACTGCAACAACCCTACAACCGGACTCAAACCTTACCACCTCTTTAGCCTGTATGACAGGTGTGGCTCAAACCTACACACACCAGAGGGACAATAATGGGCCTTGCATCTGCACCATGCTCATATTCCCTCAGGGAAGTACCAGTATCTCCAACATTAGCTGGTGTGACAGGATGTATGACAAGAACTAGATCTGCGAGACTGTTTAAAGCTCTTGAAATACTAAACATTTGAACACAGAACACACACCGGAGGACAGAGAAGTAATATAAAGACAGGAATGCAGTCATGCAGAATGCAGTTTTGTTCGAAAAGGTGAAATGTTTATTTAAAAAAGCCAGTATATACACACACACACACACACACACACACACACACACACACACACACACATATATATATATATATATATATATATA
>JAUZST010010895.1:0-12184 GCA_034779995.1 Parotocinclus haroldoi | reverse complement strand
TGTGTGTGTGTGTGTGTGTGTGTGTGTGTGTGTGTGTGTGTGTGTGTGTGTGTGTGTGTGTGTGTGTTTGAATCATTGTTTCAACTGATAACCCAATGTGCTTTATCAACCTTAGACACAACACAAACCTGAAAGAATGTGTATGTCAAGCACAAAGCACACTGGCACACACACAACCCTCATTACCCAGTAATACACAATCTATGCAAACAAAATATCTAATTCAAATACCACATACTTCAGCCTAAGTGTTACATATTTGATTAGACTCTGCAGCTGCAGGACAAGTAGGACACGTAACCACACACACATGCACAAACAAACACACAAACACTTGCTTACAATTCATTATTTCGCTTTTATGAAAGCTGCTGGTCTTAGACATGTTTACATTCTTTCACTCAACCCCATTTAGTTTTCCATAGCCACACACACACACACACACACACATACACACAAGGATCACTAGGGATTCATCCCCTCCCTCAAGAATGACCATGTCATGCATTTAAGACAATAGGAATCAAACCTGGGTAGTTTGGGTACAGAATTTTAGAGTTAAGAGTGTAAGATCTTATATAGGAGGACAAAGCGCTGAAGGAAAATATAAGTGCTACTTAGTGTAAATTTCATAAGTATATAGATACAGTATAAAAAAATGACACCAGAAGTTTGTGGACACCCCTTCTAATTATTGAGATGTAACCTATTCATAATAGAAACATGCATATCTGGTTTCTCCATAGACAAACAGTGACAGTAGAATGGGTTGATCCCCAGTCACTCTAAATATTTATAGGTTTCTTCCCTGCTGTCCTTAAACAAAGTCCAAAGAGAATTGGTTTGTCAACTTTAAGTGAAAACTTGGCTAGCTTGAACAAAACCTGTTGTTATGCACACGATTTGAGTGTAATTTAAGGGCATCCACAAACTTTGTCAAGACAGTGTATATTGGTTGTTTGTAAATAGCAATAATAGTCTGCATGCACAGTTCATACATTTGTGTTTTTAATAGCTATTCAAATTTAAGTTCATTTAAAACACTGACATAGGTGTTTTGGTCCCACCTGCCATTTTCTAAACGGTGTTGAAATGATTTTGATTGATTTTCCTTGTCAGGGCCTATTAACCAGATCAGAGTGTATAAATTACTTTATATTCCTAAATAGGATGCCTGTCAAGGTTCCTACTCTATACAGTATAAATTCAGTAGGTTTTTGTAGTGCAGGCATTTGTCACGATGTACAAAACGCACACTGGAAATACCTTGCAGGTCTTTTCTGGTCTCTGACATGCTCATTTCGAGCTAATTAGCTCATCTCCCACAGGAGCAATTTGTGTTCACATATCACGGTCTTGTCAGGCCCCAAATGACCTTGAGCTTCCTAGTTAATGTATCATCGGGCTAGAATGGCCACGGATAGATGCTTGTCCAGAGTCCTCTCATGACTGTGAGATCAATTAAGCCACATAAGCAAACATGGTTTCCTCTGAGAAATCCTATTTCTGTACAAATACTCACCTGGGGTGGAACTGGGAATAGAACTCGAAAATGTTGTTGTGTTGGATTGAAGCACTTCCCACACTGACTGATCAATATTGGAAGAGCCTTGTAATGTAAAATGGGTTAGTACGGGGTTGCGGTAGCCTGGCAGTTAAGGTACTGGACTTCATGGTCTTGGGTTCAAATCCCACCTCTGCCAAGCTGCCATGGTTAATAATAATAACAACATTAATAAGCTAAATTTATATAGCGCCTTTTACAAAGTCAAGGTCGCTTTACAAGAGGATCGTACAGAACAAAATACATTACAAAAAACATGGAAAAGTATAGCTGGAACAGGTGTGTTTTAAGAGAGGTTTTGAATTCAGGTAGAGAAATGGCAGAGCGCAGAAAAAATGGTAAAGAGTTCCAGACAGAAGGAACTACAGACCCCCTACAGTACTCAGCCTAAACCTCGGAACTGACAGTAGTCTGGCATCAGGCGATCTGAGGCTATGGGATACATTTTTAGACGATCCGAGATGTACACAGGACCCAGGCCATGCAGTGCCTTAAAAGTAAAGACGAGGGTCTTGTAACGGATACGCATGGTAATCGGCAGCCAGCGAAGCAAATGAAGACATTTGGGTCCTTAAGCAGGGCCCTTGACTCATGATTGCTTGGATTGTAAGACTGTATGAGTTGTAAGTCGCTCTGGATAAGGGCGTGTGCTAAATGCCATAATAGTCAAATGTATGTGTAAAATGACATGCTCAGATAGGTCACATTAAATCATATATCAAATCATGTTGGCACTTCAGGTCAAATAACTTGAAAAGAATTTAACCTAAACATTGCAGGAACAAGATTATATGAAACCCTGAAACGTAGGGACTACAGTATACCAGTCCAAACCTCTCCACATGGCCACATTCTTTTTTTTTAATGTTTCATAAAACTATATTATTGTACAATGCTGTACAATTACGTCATATGTACGTTTGCCATGGTTCACGTGTTTTCGTTTAAAATCTGCAAAGCATGAAATTGTAAGAGCAGTGCCAAAACTTTTAGATTTATTGTCAAATACAGTATTTGAAGACAGCAAAATCACTTAGGTGCAGGGTTCTGCCTCTCAGAGAGAGGTCTCAAACCACGCTCCATTATGAACTCTAATTTGATGTGACTGCAGCAGGAACACAATTCTAGCCAAATGTAGGAGATACCCATACTATACATTGTGTGAGTAGCAGATATGCAGTCTATTGCATGTAGATAGATGTTCTGACTGCGCCGAATCCTGAAAATGGCAATTTTATTGATCGTGGCTAAAAAGTATTCCAAATAAACACAAGTTTTGAGATTTTGAGACCACAACCACTAACTAGACTGTGGTTGAGATAAGACAAACGCAAACCATAAAGGGTGATCACCCATCATTTGTAGGTGTGGTTTCTGTTCATTTTATATGCAGCCTCAAAACGAAAAACTTGACAGGACATGTCGATGATGCACAACCACTAACACCACTTTGGGAACCAATATTGTAAATGGAGCTGGAGAGCTGCTTAGATATGATACAGTCTATATATGTGGTCTGGAATGTATGATTTTGTTCACAAAAATAACAACATGTTATGTTATTTATTGGCCCAAAGCCTCATAGGATGATTGGAAAAGAAACGTCTTGGCTACATGGAGGTTTAATAGTGTCATGGAAACAACAGTGGCCATATGTCTGGCCATATGCGAGATCAGGCTCACACCAAAAACTCTGCTGCATGACCAGTGTCTGGCAGTACCCAAAGCCTGGATTTAAAAAAGTAGGACTGGGGATAGGGTGAATCTAAACTAACTAAAAACACTTTCAAATCAGGACAATATGTTGCATTGTAGATCGTAGATTTGGACATTCTTTAAGTCGAATAAGTTATTACGTGATTTCTTAAATGAAAAACACTGGAAGCATAAATAAGAAAAGTCAGGCGACTGCTGAAACAATCTGCTTATGGATGAACCTAAGTTTGTAGGATTTCGAAGATTACCGAAGCAAGGATGCGCCCTTTAGGCTTTATGGCTCTGGACTGCAAATCAGAAGGTTATGAGGGCAAATGCTAGTGCTAAGTCCTGTAAAATGTCAAATGTAAAAATGTAAACGCAGGTTCAGTGACATCTGTTGGGCTGTTGAGTAGCATCCCTACTCTTCACATGCTAATCTCAATCGAAAATCATTCTGCATAGCGGTGTTTGCTAAATTCTGTAATTGCAGAATGTAAAGCCCCTTTTGAACCAATGACCATGGTGTCCAAGAGTGGTAGTTCTTAGCGGGAAATGCTCCAATGAGCAAACTCTCACTCGCATTTCAAACCACCAGAGAAGATGTATCATATCTGATCAAGGGATCATCTCCATGCCTCCCACAAGCCCCGTCGGTCATCGGAGACATTGGCAAAGACGGATGTGTTGAGTGTAGTACATTCCTCCCAGCATATTGAAAATAAGTGGTCATCCAGCTGGGTATTTAGCTTTCCTAATATATATATATATATATGACTGAAAAAAGGCCCCACGAAGCAAGATTCTTTGCAAGAGCATGTGGTTCCTATTCCAACTGTCTGAAATATTCAGGATTCAGGATCATGATCAAATACATGATTTTTCCTCGAGCTACTCCCATCAACAAGGTGATCCAAAGTTTCCTGTCACTTTTAATGCAGAAGGAAAAGCGTAACAGTCTAAATAAAGCAATAGCAGACGTTAACGCACTGTAAAACATAGGTCTGCCAGAGGTGATGGACTGCATGTTGTTTTATCTTGTCAGTGAGGAATTGAAATCACACAGAGAGAAAATCCAGAGTGAGAGAGACAAAACCCAGGTAAGGATGAGCGCTGAACCTTATTCCCTGTCATAGGAAAGGGAGGCTCTTTCCTATGCTGACAATTTTGTACTGAAAATACAGAAAACGCTTCGAACACAACAATAGCTGCAAAAGGTTGGTTGGTTTTACAATACGGGATTACTCAATAACAGCCCTGTTTCATTGTCTTTTATTTCCCCATGCACCCTCCCACCCAAACCAACCCCTCAAACTTTGCCCTCATTTCTGTACCCTCCACCCCCAAATAATTCCTCTCCTCAGCCAACTCTGTCTGGGTCTTAAGGCATAAAAGCAGAAGTCCACGACTTTTATAAATCACCGAAAAGAAAGTCTGTGTGGGTTTGTGTGTGTGTGTGTGTGTGTGTGTGTGTGTGTGTGTGTGTGTGTTGTCTTTTTATGCTTTTGTAAGGAGTAAATGTATTTTTTTAATGACAGTTTTTACAAACGTTGCAACTTTGAGCGTAAATATTCCCTTTAGATTGCTGAGGTTAATGTTAGGTGTAGCATCAATTAGCTCCAGTAATATTATACTAATCTAAAGCGCCCACGGTAAAAGGAAGACAAACTTGTGTGTGCGTGTGTGGTGGGGGTTGTGACACATGTGGATCTGAGTGTGCATGCTGGGAAACATTTTTGTGCAAGCACTCTTTGGATGAGATGTCAAGCTCCATCAGAGGGCTTGGTAGAGGTTGCTACCGCAGCACTGGGGATGTTCTACCATCTAGGCTCCCCGCAAGACACAGCCAACCGCATCCAACCCCCAAACCAGAGCCCCTTCAGTGGCGGGACTGTGGTTGCAAAGTGGTTTAATTTACAGGACTGTGGCCTGAAGGTCCAGGGTTCAAATGCAATCTTTGTTAGATCTTTGAGCAATTCCCTTAACCCACCACTGCTTAAGACTGTATCAGTTGTTACTCACTCTGGATAACAGCGTTTGATAAATGATTAAATGCATAAATACAACTGTAAGTGCTGAGCTAACATGTCAAACTGCTGCACCATACATGCAACTACTGTTTATCTATTGACATTTTAATCTGATGTATTTGATGTGTTTCAATACAATACAATAGATTCAAATTCAAATTAAAAGCCTAAAAATTCATAGCTAAAAGTATCAGGCAAAGTGTAAACACATCTTGTGCATACTAAGCAATGATATATATATAGATATATATGCTGTGTAATTATATATTGTCTTTAGTGCCTTGCTGAAAATTAATCAGTCTCACTACTGATCCTCTTTTTGACTTCAAAACAAGACCAATCTTGTTAGGTAATAATTCCGTCAGCATCCTGTAAAAGAGCAGTCCATTTATCACTGCACAAAATCCACCATTTTTGATAGTATTGAGGTCTAAGGGTGTTTCTACGTTTTAAGGAGATCCCAGGGGGTTATTCAGCGTATTTTTTATTTTGATACTTTTTTTAATACATGCATTTTATTTCAGTCCACATGTCACAACTAAGGCAAAACATCGCAACATTCAGTATAGATAATAATAATAGCCATATGTGTTATGATAATAGCATGTAATGTTTTCACATTTCATATATCTTATACCAAATGACAATACAGTATTAAGGAAACGAGGTAAGGTTTTATGAGCTTCTCACCTTGAATCAGATAAGTGATGCATGTGCACAAATTCATCCCATTGGTCAAATTTAAACTCAAAAATAAACTGTGCTGATTTACAAATGTTACAAATGAAGAGCTAACTGACCATTTTTAGTGTTCAGTGCAGGTGTTGAACTGCTATTGGTGAATAAAAAGTAGCTTGCTGACTGTGCACAGCAACGTTCGTCATTTTCTTCATACCTTGGCTGCATCCCAAATCGTGTCCTGCCATATATTATCCTTAGCGCAAACCGCCGGGAGTGTGATTTTGTTCTGATATAGTGTTGTGTTAGTAGTATGCACTTAGCTATTTTAGGTATATGTATGTGTATGTGTATGTGCCATT
This sequence comes from Parotocinclus haroldoi, assembly GCA_034779995.1. NCBI lineage: Eukaryota > Metazoa > Chordata > Actinopteri > Siluriformes > Loricariidae > Parotocinclus > Parotocinclus haroldoi. Next base: position 5,855 of record JAUZST010010895.1, on the reverse strand, counting down.
CCAACCCATGTGGCTGGTCTTCGTCTGAATGTTTTATATTCTTATCATTATGAGGAATACGAACTGGCTGTGAGTTCTTGGAAAGAGTCGTTGGAAATTGGAGTTATTCTTGCAATGCCTTAGAGAAGCAGCGACTCCGCTCCATGTCATCCATCTTTTTGAGCTTAAGAAAACAACTCAGACATATTTATGATGTATTTGTAGATATGGTATAAAGTTTTCTTAGACTGGAACAGATGCAGCATACTTGAGGGAGGGCGATGGAGGACAGTGTGTTTAATTAAATGAATGAGTTTAATACACAGTTTTCCTTGTCAGTGACACACAGTTGATGCGTTGACATGTTAAGTTTGCTTGTTTCGTTTCGCACTGGAAAATGTGTGGCTAGCTGGTCACGGAGGCTAAGCGTTACTTCGTGTCGTTGCATGTCATGCTTGCGAAGATGCTTTTCCATGGAGGCTCATCACAGTTATAGAGTGGTTATCCGATTTACCGTAGCCTTTCTGTCAGCTCAAACAAGTCAGGTCATTCTCCATTAACCTCTCACAACACAACTTGTTGGATGTTTTTCTTTACTGCACCATTATGAGACGACTCTAGAGATTGTGGTGCAGGAAAATCACAGGACGTCAGCGAATACTCACACCAGCCCGTCTGGCTCCAGCAATCCTGTAAAGAAATCACGTAGATCCCATTTTGGACCTGAAGCTGGAGACCTGTAACTGCATGATTTTCTGCACTGCACCGGTGCCACGCGATTGGCTGCCTAGACAAAACATGGATGAGTCATGCGCCAATGTTTTCCTAATAAATAAGTCAGAACAAGTGTTTAGTATATTTAATATAGACATCTAATCAGCACATGTTGTTCCAAATCCAATGATCTGATTTGGACCTTGTAACCAAGGGCGATGCCTGCACCCATCATGGCTTTGTCTCAGATGGTACGCTTGGCATGGTTTAGTCTAAGTGTTACATTTACGTTATTAAACAGGCACCCTTATCCAGAACTAATACAACCTTATTAATAAAATACATAATGAGAGGAAGGGCATTGCTCAAGGGCCCAACAGTGGCAGTACCAAATCAATAATTACTATATTAATTCCATTAAAAGCTAACACCAGCTCTGACAGGGTGCACCGCTGATCCAGGCCCCTAACCTGAGCAGTGCAGAGACTTGGGAAGCTCCAGCAAGGCTCCGGCCAGGTGGGAAACCTATTAAAATACATCGAGTGCATTTACCTTCACGTAATAATCCGATCATAGTTGTATTTCTGCACGTGTCTGATTATTCAAGTGAATCCATGAATACAGAAGAAATTAGATTAAGAAATCATTCATTCATTCATTATCTACTGCTTAATCCACTCGGGATCGCAGGCCAGCCAGTGACCACCCGGCAATTCTGCGCGCAAGGGCGGGAACAACCCTAGATGGGGTGCTATTCCATGATATTGCGCGCACAGACACACAGTCATGCATGCAGTCACACACTAAGGCCCACTTTAGAGATACCAGTTAACCTAACGCACATGTCTTTGGACTGTGGGAGGAAACCGGAATACCCAAAGTATGCAGACTCCGCACAGAAAGGACCCAGGCCGCTCGACCCTGGGACCTTCTTGCTGTGAGGCAGTGGTGCTACCCCACCCAGCCCCCGTGCTGCCCGGTAAAGAAGTCAGTTAACCAGATTTTAGTTCAGTAATCTGATTTTTTTTGTGCATATATGTTCATAGTACTATTTTCGTTGTCTGCGCATACACAAAAACACACCAGATCATACGGCTGTCCAGAAGTGGATAGTTGCCAGGTCCACTTATTCCATGCAACTCACAAACATAGGTACCCAGTTGTGGTTTGGGACATTTTCAGGCTTCTTTCTCAAGTGTAGAGGTGCTCCCCAAATTACAGTGGGGTTAAGTTCCAAAATACAAATTGTAAATTGAATGTATTGTAAATTAAGAGGTTAGATTTACTTAAAACAACTTAAAAAAACTTAAAATAAACATGCAGCTGGGTAAAATCCATAATGCAAAGTATATTTTATAATAAAATGTGTTTATGTGTAGGTGTGCGTGTGTGTGTGTGTGTGTGTGTGTGTGTGTGTGTGTGTGTGTGTGTGTGTGTGTGTGTGTGTGTGTGTGTGTGTGTGCTAAATATACATTTTTACCCATCAGAGTTGAATCTTAAACACAGTATGAAATGAAATGGTCAAATAAAACTATTATTTCAACCTTTTAATCCTAACCATAGACATTTCTGCTTGGCATTCTCTCCATGTTTGCGCTTCCAGACCCTTTTCATTCATTTTAATCCCATTTCAGCCTCCCGCTGATCGATCTGTCCCCAGTAGGGGTGGCCTTGATAATAATCACAGTTTTTTTTGTACATAATCACAGTCATAATCTTCTCTCTGGAGAGCAGCCAGCGGTAGAATATAGGGCATGGCACACTTGTAATGGCCACACACATTCACACACAGTCTGGAGGTCCTAGTGATGGAATAAGATTTCACAATAGGGCAATCACACAGCCAGTGGCATGTTATTTACAAAAAAATAAGCAATGTTCGTGGAGAGCAGTGTTTTTTTCTTTCCAATAACACATTCTTTGTCCTTAGAGTGGGAACATCATGATGTTACTTGAGGGCTTTCGCACCTCCTTCAGCAGTGCACATGGTGCACTCAGTGTGATCTTTGCAGAGCAGAAAGAGTAATTGCTGTCCTTCATTTGCTGTGTAATCATGTGCAGCAGGTAGCCTTTTTGAACACGGTGTGGTTCAACACCGTTGAACAGTCCAGTCTTTGGTTAGCTTCATTAGAGAACAAGGCTTCTCTTGTACACAGGTGTCCAATTTCATGTCATTTAGTGATATTGCTAAGCTTTTAAAAGCCCAGTGGAGGTTTATATTCAGATAAAGACAAGTCTTGTGTTTATCGGTGCAGTTATCAGTGCCATTCGTGGGTTGGTTCACATGGTCCGGACCAAATCAGAAAATGATACCTTTAAGTCCTTTACTTAGGATTCATGGTGGATATCTTAACATCGAAATTAAAACATTAGTCCTTAGCGGGTAAGTCTTGGCGACACGTTGCCCCCAGTCAACCAGAGGGAGCGAGTTAAAGCCCTCTGGCATGTCCCGGGCCTGACGGCGCTGGAGCTATTGATGGAAACAACTTGAGTGGAGCTGAAGCAAAGGAACAGCTAAAGTGTGTGGGGCTGGAGCTCCACAAGGTAAGAGAAAAGTGAAAATGTAGTTAGTTGTTGTTAAGAGCACAGAGTCTATTAACAACCACTGATCTCGTGTGTAGTATAAGATTCATAAGTTATAGCAGGATATAGCTAAGAGCTAAACTGGTGGTACTGGGCGCTGTCTGAAAAATTATTCATCCACTGTGAAGTCAAACAAGCAAACCCACCCCCAACTTCTTCCACGCACAGCCTAACCTTCTGAAGTGCCCACCATCTCACTGGAGATGACGGTTCCAATCTGTGCCTGTCTGTATAAGCTAGAATAAGAAAAAGAACTAAATAAAAAAACAAATACTTTGGGTCCAAATCCATCACCCCAGTCCAGTCATATGGAGGAAGTGGATGCTGTGTGGGAAAACACATCAGTCTTCCTCACTTCCTATAGGTCACAGCTGCATGGGAAATGTATCTGTGCTGCAACCTTCTACTCACAGGTGCTGTGAGATCACATCCTACTCGCCGGTCCCGTTTCCGTAGCAGCCGCTATTTCCCGCTCCAAACAGGAAGCAGGAAGAGTATCCATATCCAGCCAGGGGTCAGGGAGCAGGGGCAGGATCTGCCTGCCTGTGGGTGTTCTGTAGATTATTTGCTGTTCACTTTCAGTACAGATCTAGGAATGAGAGAAATACCAATGCTCTGAAGTGATCAGCTGAATCCCTGCACTCCAAATACCATCTACGCTATGCTAACACACTTTTTACTGTGTACAACATTAGATCTGATTTCAGGAGGCATCGTGGTACAGAATCTTTTTAACTTCTTGAAAAGAAAATGCTTTACTCACATATCACGATATCCATTGTCCACAGGCACGTGAAGAGCTAGCACGCTCACTTACAGAAATGTCCACCTTAAATTCTGTTGTCCCATAAAGTAGTGGTAATGTTCATGGACGTCAGCAGGGACAGAGAAGGTGGACTGCAGAACTAAAGAGTGAACAAGAGGAGCATTCCTGATCAATCTTCTTCAGACTGTAGAAGAGTCAGTTTGGCATCAAAATGAAGCTACCAGATTCTGGTATTGGTGTAGTGTAGTTAAGTGTAAATAGAGGTCACAATAAAAACTATTTTTTCAATTAAATTGTAATACTTCAGATAAATGTCCTATATTTGTGGGTGTATTTTTTTTAAAAAGAGACAATATTTAGAATATCCAATATTTAGAAGAAAAATATTTAATTACGGCCATTATAACATTGCTAAAACAATGCTATACGTTCAGGATTCGAACCCAGAATGTTTTGAGTATGGCCCCAGAAATATATCTTAACATTAAATCTAATGTTCTATCTAATTTTGAACATTAAAGTCTATATTCTGTTTAACACATAAGCCAAAGTAAGCATAGGTCTCTGTCAGGTCCGTGTGTGCGCTTGCGTGTCCTTGTTTGTGTTCGTGGGCGTGGCACAGACAGATAATGGGAGAGGTTCTGAAGAAGTGATTCTGGCTCTTTTTAGTGAGTCGGCTCCCAAACAGCTTTTTGATTCATTCAGCCGAGTTTAGACCTACGGTTAGTATGTGTGCACATACAGTATATCGCAATGTAAATCTCCTAAACCATATCATTTCTTTACATTTACATTATGCTTGGTATGAAAAGATTAAATGTGAAAAAAACCATAGTTACACACGTATTCAAAGTTGTATTTATACTAAATGTTGGTTTATACTATAGTACTAAGCAGATACACAGTCAATTCTGTGCAACAGCAGATACCATCACATAAAAACAATAACACACTCCACTGCATGGTCCACGACATAATAGCTTGCACATTTAGTCTCTGAGAAAAAGTATCTAATAAAATAAATATTTTATAGTGTAAATATGTTCTGCCTTCCATCAAAGTCTGATATTTAAATAGTCAGATGTCATAATCCTGTTGTATTTAAGAGTATAAATTAAACGATTAAAAGAACTTGTGTTGTGTTAAAACCTTATGGAATGCTCCCCATGGATTTGATTTCAACAATTAAAGACAGTGCTGTCGACCCTGCGATGGACTGGATGATTGGATGTGGAGCAAGGATTCGAATCCACATTCTTTTAATTAGTATGCCAGAGCCTTATCTACTGTCCCTGGAAATGTTTACAGATGGGTTGCCAGTCTGGCTCAACCACTACAGATGTAACTACTCGTAATTTGTGGTCGTGTGAGTAACTGCAGACTCATGGTCCCATCCTGTATGTGATTCTTCTTCCGGTTTTATAACAACTGTTTCCTCCCTCTGTCAGCAGATGAAATGAACTCTCCTCCAGGAACTTTGCTCGATGCTCTGCAGCTGTGCCAGGTTGCCATGCTGCGACAATCTTCTCGATATTTGTGCGAATGTGTGGGTCTGTGTGAACATGTGATTTCCAATGCTGTGCCGTGGAAAATGTGTCATATGTAACATGACATCATTCTTCCCACGCCTTACCTACATGTTGATACGTCAAAGTGAATAATAAAGTTAAGAATCGAGTCTATGTGAAACCTCAAGTTTCTGGGGCACATGCACACATTTCCTGAGGAAGTGACACTGTGTTTGCCCACAGCAGCAGTACCAACACAGTCCTGAGAGTTTGTTTATTTATTTGACTTCTTTACCGTTGCTATC
>JAUZST010010894.1:0-12185 GCA_034779995.1 Parotocinclus haroldoi | reverse complement strand
TATACTGTTGTAAAGCTGCTTTGAGACAATGCTACATTGTAAAAAGCGCTGTATAAATAAATTTTGATTGATTGATTCTGTGACACTTTTATGCTCCCAATAATTGTACCACAAATGTGTGGTTATCTGAGTTACTGTCTGGCCATTTTCCATTGACCTGTCTCATCAAAAGAGCTTCACTCTGTGGAACTGCCTCGTATTGGATGCATTTTTTGTTTGTTTGTTTGTTTATTTGTTTGTTTATTGCACCTTTCTGAGTAAGCTTTGGAGACTGTTATGAATGGAAATCCCTGGAGGTCAGTAGTTATAGGTTTAAGCAATTCTGTCTGGCACCAACAACCATGTCACAGTCACAGTACTACAACAAGACTACAACACAATGCCTGCAAGTGCCCATGTAAAACATCCTCCATGTTCAACACACAGAATACAGGCAACACACACCTACAAGAAAAAATCTCATAAATGACTATATCAAAAGTACTATGGTATACCTTCACCTGCATATAAAATATATAATAAATGTTTTAGCAGTAGGTGTGTTTTAAAGGGTACTTGTAAATGAAATTCCACAACACAGTGTATAAACCAACAAGGAAATGAGGTTATAGTTACATAATGTAGCGGATGACTTACAATTCCTACAGTCATACAATCCAAGCAATTAAGGGCCTCCCTCAGGGAAGCAGTCACAGTGGTATGGGTTTATTTTGTCAAAAAGATAATTTTACCCAATGGCTAACTTCAAAATACATATATCACATAAGCCACCAAAGGAGGATGGGTCCCTTTCCGAGTTTTGGTTCCCCCATAGTTTCTTCCTTATAATGTTTAGGGAGTTTTTCCTATCTACCATCACCTTAGGTTTACTCAGTTTGGGTTTTGAGTTTAGATCATCGTAAATAATATGCTTTTAGACAAAGCCTCAATGTAAAAAAGTGCTACTTCAATAAATCGAACTATTTTAATAGTTGGTTCCTTGACAGTGCAAATTTAACAAAGAAAAATACTAATGCTTATAGTGTGTAGAAACATATGTTCTCTACACTTACTACTAAAGACACTGAGTTTGTTTACTCACAATTTCTGAGTTTTCTGCATTTTTGTTCCATGAGCATAATTGCAGTCGGCACTTTTGCAGTGCTTGGTGGTCTAGACTCCCCACTCCAAGATACAGCCAACTGTCCCTTTCCATGATGCCCAACCAGGCCAGAAGACACTGCGAGGACTCAAACCCAGATCCCCACAACCACCCAAATTCTTGCGTTGATAATTTGTGAGCCTTAAACTGAAATTGTCTAGACAATTAGTAAAACTTAGCAGAGGGGTTGCAAATAGCTTTTCAAGAAGAAAGTGTATTAATACTATTTGTACTATACTATATATAGTATAGAATTATAACATACCAGAAATGTATAAAATTCTATGGTTCTTTGAATGGACTTTACTACAAACTATTAATAAAACTCTGAATAATATTTGAAAGCTTATGATCATGATATTTACATTTTCCGGACACCCTTGTAAAGAGAGATTTACAACTGATGCACTTTTATAACCCAAACCTTTGTAGATCTTGTTCAAAGACTGAACAGTGCCAGATTCAAGAGTAGGCATTTGAACCCTGGACCTTCTTGTCCACAATCCAGTACCTCACCTGCCAACTCACCCCAGTCTTAATAGCTATGTTTATATTCACATTTAATAATATCAAATAGCTTTATACTTCTATATCAACTGAACCATAAAATCAGCTATCAGAGGTTTCACAACAGCATTTTGAAAATAGACATTCCAAATTGTGAGATAAAATATATATAAATACATAATTACTTGATACTTTAACCATATATTTCAGCATTATCACTGGTTCAACACTGTCTTTGTCACTAGCTTTTATACATGGGTCATTGGATCCAGACACAGCAAACTTTCAGTCAGGCCAGCTACAAAGGCACAGAAAGGCTCTACCCAGAGTGGGCAGAGATGACCAGCTGATTTCAAAGTCCAGGGCTGTTCTTTCAGGGAACACAGGGGTTCTGAACGCCTACTAAAGTCCCTTTTATCCTACGACGGATTGTGTTTATGTCACAGAAGCGGTAATAAAAGACAGAAACACAGAGAGAAATCCAAAAGGGTTACTCTGTATGGGGTGATGAGGATTAGAAATCAGGATAAAATATAAAGGTGTTGTTCATTTTGTCCACAATTTAAATGTATTACCCTACCTCTTCTCACTTCTCTCATTTATTCATTCTGTATGGCAGGTTACAGCTTCTCTGTGACATGAAATGTGTGTGTGAGTGTGAGTGTGTCTGTGTCTGTGTTGGAGGAGTAGTGCTTTGTTGGAGGAGTTTCTATATCATTATAAGGACCACGTGCCCACAAGGACAGTAAGATGTGACATTTTTATTTTTACCTTGTGGTGACGTTAATATTTTTTTTCTTTTAAAAACTAAAAGAGCCAAACAATTTGGTTTTGAACCCTGAGGTCAAGGTTTTGGTTTATGGTTATAATTAAATAGCCACAGAAATATTATGCAAAGTCCCCACGATGATAGAAAGACACAATGTACGTGTGTGTGTGTTCTTGTGCGTGTGTGTGTGTGTGTGTGTCGTGTTACTGGACCATGCTCTAGCTCTTAAATTATAGATCACGCTGAGGCAGGAACAAAACCTCCACCTTATTCATTTACAACAAAAGAGAACCCAGGAAACATTCACTTCCCATCGTTCAAAGCACAGGTGCACTTTTATATAAATGCACTACTCAATAGTTCAAGTGAACAGTGTGGACATATGTTAATTCGCTTTAGTAGCACCAACAAAGCAGTAGCTCTAATATCTGCAAATTTAACCATAAACCATGTCACTGTCTTAAGCCAAGAAAAACACAAGTAGGCAATGCTGCAGTTTTGCCCAGTAATGTTTTCGTGCCACTAAGTCTTAGCCTAGCAAATTTGATACGCTACCCAACATCCACCAGCCTGATTCATATTCACTGCACAGTATAACCTCAGAGTTCAAACTTCATTGGTTTCAGATGGCCGTTCGAACTCCAATTTGTTCAGTCAAAATAAAATCAAAATACAAAAATAAAGTCAAAATAAAATTTCTCCATAAGAAGTCATGTAAACAGATTTAATCCATTCTCGACCCCCAAATGATGTTTTTTTTTAATGCCTTTCTATACGTATGTAATTCATGGTTAACAGCATGATTAAGCAAGAAGGAATGTAATACAATGCATAAAATAAGTGAAACTTTATAGCCACTGAGGCAAATGCAGTGTTGGCAGGTTTTATCATTAAGACAGCAACGCCAAGATTTGAGTGTCTGAAATCGCACCCCTATACTGATATACACTGCTCACAAAAATTAGGGGATATTTCATTTTAAAGTATCCCCTAATTTCTGTAAGCAGCATAATATACATAAACTTAATATGATAATAAAATAATATAATAAACATAATAATAATGCTTATGAACGCACCCTGTTTCACCTTGTTTCTTCATTTGGGCAATTTCTTGTCTCTTTCAGGGCAATTGACTTACTATATTGGTACATTATTAAGAACACACCATTGAGGGTGCTACGTACAAAGTGAGAATTATTGTTTGAATTTGGGGGCAAAATAAATTCAGTGTCCAAATTGTGCGAGTAAAGGGGCATTTGAATCCCAAGGTTCCTCTGTATATCCCAAATACACAATACATTCATTCACTTATTTCCTTATTCACTTGATGCTGAACAGGCGTACAGGAGAGCCGGTGCCCACCTAGCAGCACAGGGTGCAAGGCAGGAACTACCACAGCCAATCCATTGCATGAATTGATATAAAATAAAAAATATATTATACTATATATAAAAATAAGAATAAACTGTTGTGGAAAAATCTCTGAAAGTTTTCGTGTTATACAGAATCACGGTTTTCTTTCAGGATTTCTCATCTTCCAAACAAGTTCAGCTGCCCAAGAATTGCTAACTAGCTTGCTTTACCAGTCTCTGAGGAAGCACAATCAAGTGCTGACCCTTCCAAGTTGGCAGCAGTTGATAGAGGAGTGAGCATTGCTAGAGGAATAAGTAACTAAGAGAACTGGGTGACAACTGGAGTGACTCCTTGTCTTCTTTTGTATTGCTTTATCTGCCAACGTTTGCACCAATCATGACCTCTACTCATTCATTCAGGGTCACATTCAGGAAACTGAATGCACACATACATTCCCTAGTTCACGTTGGGATATTTCAAAGATACCATTTGAGCCAATTTATGTTGTTTTGGATGTGGAAGGAAATTTCTGAAGCTCTGAAGTGACAACAGACAGTCATGTCACCCATGATCTCTGATGTTACAATAAATCATAAACTTATATCTCAATACAGGTATGCACCATCCTCTATTTGTTTTAACAACCGAGTTTTAAAAATTATAATAAATTCTAAATGGAGAACGGTCTTTTAACTCCGGTTATAAACAGTTGGCCACCTCAGCGGTCAATAAACGCTGTGGATCCACAAGCAGAGGCAGGAGTTAAAGTTTAAGACCAGAAGCCTGTCATTCATGTGTGTGTTTGTAACAACCCTTCAGCTTTCTTGTTAGGTCACGGTTGGACTGGAGACTGTTCAAATGTTGTTTAAATGTTGTTTGTGTGGATGACTTTACTTATTTGCAACAGGCTGTAAATGGCATTTAGCCTGTCCTATTGTAAGTAGTACTAATTGCTTGTGTATATTCTCTTTCACCTAACTGGTTCACACTGGCTCGTTGAGGCTCTGTTTCATCTGGCTGATCTTCCGTGTTGTTGGTTTTACTGTCAATCAATGCATTTTTGTCTTCTATCAAACAAACGATTCAGGTCCATCCTACTATCCTCTTAAGTTTTACAGCTTTCCTTTACCTCGTAACATTACAATACTGTCTTTTACAAAATAATAGCACATTTTTTATCATTAAATAAACATGCAGTGGCATTACAGACGGCAGTGTAGATGGTAGTGATTCCAGTGGTATCTCTGATGCATTTACGTATCGTTTAAATACAGCTTTCTTGTAAAAAATACCCTTCACATTTTTATTACTGTAACATTAACAACACTATGTGACTATGGTAATTTACGTCCATTTCGGTCAGCATCCTGTTTCACGGAGCATAACGCTATTATGTGAACTGACAAAAGTTTCTTTTTACTTATATAATACGTGTAAGTCATGGTTTTGGTCTTCCCAAGGTTTCTTGCTTAAAACTTTTGTGAACTTTTTCCTTTCCACTGTTACCCTAGGCTTTCTCCATTCGTGATTGGCCTTTTAGGATACCATAATGTTGTAACACTGATTTGAGACAATACTCCCTTGTACAAAGCGCTATATACATAAATATGACTTATCTTGAATCCAAAATTCGTACTGTAAGATAAGCTGCAAAGGCTCCTTTGTGCGCATTACCAGTAACAGTTTACTCCATCCCAACAGTATGCCTGTAGTGCCTTGACATGCATTAATCTTCTCCAAATAGGGGCATTTTAGCAGAGCCAAGTCTATGGCAGTTTAGTGATGTAGGCGGAGAACACTCCGACAGCTTTATTAAAATCTCAACCTGTCAGTCCAGTTCTATTTTACACTGCACTAGCAGCAAACCATCAACACCATCAGCACTCACCCCCTCACGCACACATATATAGTGCTGAAGCAAACAGAAGCAGACACATGCTCAGACAAGAGCACCTGACACTGTGCTCCATGGATGAAATGCACTCCGGGTATGAGATACACAGTCTCCATCCAGCTCCTGCAGTAAAATGCATTACAGCACTCCTGATCTCTCTCTTGCTGGGTTAAATGTGTAGCTAACTGCTGTTAGGAAGCACTACGCCATCAGTTTGAACAGATTTAATGTTACAGGAACGCTGCTGAGAAAAAAATTGCCTTTATCATTGTCTGTCTGAGACATAACAGGGCTGAATGTGAATTCAATTGGCACAGTGCTAGCTCATCTGGCTGTGTCTGAAGTAGCCAAGGCAGGACAAGCGCTCAGATCTCTGCTGCTACAGCAGATTATCCCCTATCGATCAGTAAAGGTGCCAGCAGAGGTGGTGGATAAATCTGGAAATGTGGCGTGTGTTCTTCTGTGTGGGCTCATTCACGCCCTCCGCAGATTTCACCTGCTGGTGAAAGGAGCAGGTGGTAGTAGGGGTGTGCGATATGTTTGCTCCACGCGGACGTCTTCATTGTTGTTCCAACAGCGTGCAAGCTGACATTATATCAGTCAAAAACAGTCAAAAACGCACCTTAGGAGTTCATGTATTCAAATTAGAGTAACTGTTAAAAAGAGAATTTCAATTGCACGTATTAACTGTAAGGAGTAGCACACTGTAGTGGCCTAGTGGTTAAGGTACTGGACTCTGAACCAGAAGGTCCACCTCTGCCACAGTTGGGTCCCTGAGCAAGGCCCACAATAACTTGGATTGTAAGACTGTATGAATTGTAAGATGCTGACATAAATGTACATTTAAATTGTTCGTCTAGTGACCAGAATAGGACAGTGTGAATTCTTCAGGATGACTATTATGCGATTGGGTGGGTGGGGGTCGATTTTCAGACCATACATTGAACACAGTATCAAACAGCATCAGCTGCAAGATAAACTTATTTGGTTCCGATGGTGATTTTGATCATTTTGACTGTATATTTGGTGTCCACTACATTTTGTCTATATTACAGTACTACTGAGGTACACGCAAATTATCCATTGGCAGAATAAACATATCTACCGGTATATAAACACTTCTGTTTGTCTATGCTCATGTACATTCAAGTTGTTTCAGTAATAATATGATGACGTCTAATCAGTCACTCTCTCTGATATGAAAGGCCTTACCTGAACTGTCCATGATGCTGCAGTGGTCTGGTCGCGCCTTGGAGCTGAGGGTCACCGCCGGTATGCCTCCTCCTCCGCCTCCTCCTCCTCCTCCTCCTGCTCCTCTTCCTCCGCTATCGACCAGCTGCAAAGTTTCATATCCATCATAACCGCTCCTTTTCTTATAGCCTCCGAGCAGGCTCATCAGACCAAGCACAAGCCGAGCACAAAAAAGGTCGCTTCAAGGTGGTGAGCACATCTTACACCTCCCGGGGGAAGGATGGAGGTAAAGGAAAGAGCACTAATGCATCCGATGCTCGTTATTCCTGAACGTAGCGATCCGATCGCATCAGGGAGGTTTGCGTGAGCATCATGAGCACCGCATTCACTGCGCTCGTGCACCGGCGACTCCTGTGCAAGCGCCCGAGATGCGGGGAATATTGTGGACCTGTCTACCCAGACCCGCCTCGCGGGGAGGATGCTCAAAATGTCTGAGCCAGCATAACGCTTTTGTCCTCCAGCTTTAGAGTTCGAAATGATAACAGTCATCAGAATACAAAACGATAAGCAGATCGATGAACTAAGCTTTTACCGAGGTAAAATATATTTAAAGAGCTCGAAGACAATCTAACCCCCTTTAGAACGGAATGGTTTAGTCTGACCCGTCGTTCATTTAAATTTCTAATAGCGCAAGAGCCCCAAATAAATCACACTTATAATAAGAATTAAAAGAAGAAAAAGACACAAATTATATAGTAGTTATATATGTCATAGTTTCTTGCCAGTGAAGGCTAATAGAGACGCAAATAACATATATACGATGAGTTTTTTAAGTCACATTTATTTTTATTTGTTTATTTTTTATTACTACTGCGCCTACATAATCACCTATGTAATATATATATACAATATCATGTATATCACATGTTTATTTCATATTTTCTAATGGGCCAAATGTGACATAATAATTATGTGAAGTGTGTAATAAATCATCGTATCAGGGCATAGTTTATATGTAATATTCTGTTTGAAAAAGAGTATAAAGTTGACATCTTCGTGTTCAAAAAGTTACATATCAGTAAATTAGCTGCTTCAGGAAGAAAGCTAATGTATGTCCAGATCAGGCTTTTTTATGAGTGGCACAATACTATAGTGGTGCCTCGAATTTCCATAGATCCAGCTTTCAATCCAGAATGCGTGGAGTTTGTGTGTTCTCCCCATGCCATGCAGTTTGCTCCAAAATACTTTCCAAAGACATATGTCAGGTCAGATAGCATCTTCCTTGCAAACTAGACATATCTTTCACACCCAAGTATATTTATATAGTCGGACAAAAATGATGAAGTAAAAAAACAACCCCTTAGCATAGCAGGTTGCAATTTAAAATGAAGACCAGAGTCATTTTCTGTTGGAGAATCAAAGAACATTTTCTCTGAGTCATATTTTAAGTTTTGCATGCTTTAGCTGAAGTGCTTGGCAGCTAACAGGCCTGCATGCTTTCACATAACATCAACAGTGCCTGGGAAACCAAGAGAGGAGACACTGTGAACTGCAGAGCATAGGAAGTGCAGAGCCTGACAGAGAATGACTCCTGTGCTGTGTGTACACCAATTTACCTCATTACCTTTGACTTTTATCGAAAAGAAATGAGCAACGCATTCACATTAAAAGTAGGTGGATCATTGGATATGCACTTCATGGTACACCGAAGTGTGGGCTGTGGTGGAGTAGAGATTAAAGTACTGCATAATGGACCAGAAAGTCTAGAGTTTTGATCCCACTACCACTAAGCTACCACTGTTTGATCCTTGAGCAGGGCCTTTAATCCACAATTGCTTGGATTGTATCATATTGTATTGCTTTGCTTGGAATGTATCAAAAACAGCCTTCTTCTTTCTCTCTCTTTCTCTCTCTCTCTCTCTCTCTCTCTCTCTCTCTCTCTTAAAAAACAGTTTCAGTTTCAGAAGTGTATTCTTGTTTAGATTCTTGATTATTAGGAATAGGAATAGGAATAGTAATTTGCTCTGGATAAGGGAGTCTTTTAAAATGACATAAATGTAGTTCACATTTAGTCGGTCAACAAAGATTTAAGCTTTTCCTTCATCACACTCAAACTCTCGCTGTAGTTGCCTGGGTCATGGGTTAATCTAACATTTATTTGAAGTAGATGTTTAACAGAGAACTTGTGATCTTTTATGAGCACTTCAACTTAGAAATATCTCATAAACGTTTGAATTACCCTTATAAAACAACACAGTGGATCTCTCTAGAGCAATCTCTAAATACTGGATTCCTTCAATTTGAATTCCAAAATGCTAATATAGACCTCAAGCTATGAATGGTTAGGACTTTTGGTGTCTTTGCAAAAAGAATGTATTCTGTTTTGGATTTTAAAAAACAGCACAGATCTGCATATCTTTTGGTTACAGGTCAACAAACAATATTATGTGACTTCCATGTTAACCCAAAGATGGTATTTTCTGGGTAGAACTTGCATGTTCCTGCTGGTAAATCTGATTGATCAACACACCATTGTCCAAAACTCAAACTGTTTTGATCTGTGCTGTTTTCATTTAGCAGGGACTTCTGTGCATTAACATTACAGCCACTGATTTATTATGTAAATATTAATCCTGATATATTGTTTTGAAATTAGAGAAACTAAAAAGAACGTGTGACTAACCATAATATACAACAATCAACTATAGCATCAAAATTACAAGGGAAGTGAATATTGGGAGTGTGATGCTCCTGCATTATTCTACTGGGGAATCCTGAGTGCTGCCATTCATATAGATGATACTTTAACATGCTACTTACCTAAACATTGCTGCAAACCAGGTTCCCCTTTATATTAACTATATTCCCTAATGAAAGTGGCCTATTTCAGAAGGATAATAAGTCACACTGCTCATTTGTTTAGGAATTGTTCGAGAAACATTGAGTCTTCCACATCCTTTGATTCAGCTGGTGTTGGATGTGTTGGACAAACAAGTTCAATGTATGGACTTACAGACTTAACGGATCTCTTCCAATGAATTGGAATCAGATAGAACAAGACACTTTTCATGGTCTTCTGGAGTACATGCATCGATGGGTCCACTTGACAACACAAGGAGGATCTATACAATACTAGGAAAGTGGTTTAAACATTATAGCTGGTCTGTGCACTTGCAATTTGTTAAGTCATTTCAAAATATTTGCATTTTGTTTCTTTGTTAGCAGAGCTGCTGCATAAGTTGACTCTTGGAGTTCCCCATAATAATTCATCCATTGCTACTTCAAAGTTTAAACTGTGTTTAAAAATGTTTCATGATAAAGTGAGAAAGGCAAGTAATTAATGTCAAAAGTAATCAATACAACAACACATTTGGATCAAAACTCAAAATACTGTTTCAAAATACTTGAATACTATTTTGCATTTTGCCCTAATCCAATAGAATATTTTTCATTACAAATATAATGGCCCAAACCTGATCAAATCTTTGCAGCAACTAAAGGATGATGAGTGCTAACTGTCATGGACTTTCCTTCAGTCTCCTGTAGCCCATCAAACATTTATGGGAGCACTTCACAAGTTGTCTTTGGAATATTGTGAAACGAGGAAAATGCAAAATAGACACATCAGACTTCTCAGACTTCTGTCCCCCACTGTATGTGTGACTTAGCATTAATTCAGATGTGCCGCATACTGTGCCTTCAGACTACATCTGATGGCAAACTGAGAATTAGTTGAGCACTCAGTGTAGAGGCACTTTTTTAGCTCCTACTTCAAGCTACTCAACTTTCTATCTGTGTATGAGAACCTTGAGTGTTGGATGTGTATTGTGTACAGACAAATGGGCCGACAGTGGCGAGAAGGTACAACCTGACAGTTTGGGCCAAAGTTCCTTCTGCCAGTGAGAATGCAAACCAAAAAAGGGCCAGACATAAATATACATCCCTTGAGAGGCAGTGAATCAATGCCCTCACACAGTTTCACTGTCAACAGTAATAAAAATGAATATCAGCAGCACGGGATGAGAAACGCCGCAGTATCTTGGCTCTTGTAAACTACAAACCACTACTATCTACAGTATAATGTATACATGTAATGTGTTCGGACTACTACCATGATTTTGGTGACATGGTGGTTTACAGGACGTATCGTGGGCAGAAAACTGTTGATTTTTAAAAGCAAAGCCATGAGAAATTGACGCTGGGTAACCACTAGGTGTATATCCGACCTGACAAACCCTGCCCCCACCCTACGTAGTGCACTCATTTAGGCGGCGGAGTGTTATTTGAGACACATCCGTGGAATAGATGACGTCTGGTGGTTTACGCTTCCGTTTTTAAGGATGTCGTGCAGATCTGAAGACCGCGCAATCCGTGTCGTGTGACTGAGAAATTAACGGCGAACGAGTGGGCTGTGTAGATGTACACATTACTACCAGCAAGAATTTCTCAAGCCAGCGCATATATGCACCATAATAACACTTCTGTTCATTCGACGTCTAACATTTTCCGAAATGTATTCGTTTCCATAGTGATTTATTCAGCATCTGCTTTAGTTTACAGGTTCTACATTCGGTACGGATATACTTTAGCTAGAAACCCATAACGCACCTGTGCCGATTTGTCATTCTTACTCATCAATTTGTCAACTGCGTGACGTTTGCAGGTCTGAAGGTTAGCCATTCGTTTAATTCCAGTTCGCACGACTTATTACGTAACAGCGCGATCGCAGCCAAAAAATTGCACGAACGTATCTCTGGATGTGCAATATGAAGTCATATACACGCTGTATGTAGCTATAGAAATACACATAAGGTCATGGCATCTTACCGTTCAGCGCGTGCATCCTGTCGGCCGCTGCTGGAGCTGATGCACAAATGTCGCTTTCTGACCTTTGATTTGTCATTCACTGTCTGTCAGAGATCAGATGATCGCTCCTTTCTTCTCAAACGTGCCGTCTCTGTTAACAGAATCAGCGGTGTTTTTGCAGCTCGGATGTTCGGATGCTGCGAAGGTTTGATATAGGACCATTACAGGGTTTAGTATACCGCTGGGTCGGATGCTGAGCTGCATCACCATATCACGTGCATCCCTCTTACGTCACGTCTTTATGTAGCCTACAACTTTCTTATGTATACTGTTAATAACGTTAAAACCACTGGCAGGTGAAGTGAATAACTCTGACTCTGTGTGATGCTCCGGGCCATGCTCTGTTGGGAAGCTATGGGTCCCGGCATTTATATTTACATTTACGTTTACATTTCCGCCATTTAGCAGACGCCCTTATCCAGAGCGACTTACAACTGATACAGTTCTTACAATCCAAGCAAT